>APFE030296820.1:80486-126185 GCA_000404065.3 Pinus taeda
CACTGACGACACTGGTTAAGTAGATATACTACCTCTGGTTCTTCTTCTGCTTCCTTATATACCGCTTTCAGTCCAGGTAATGAGGGACAACTTTCTGTAGAGTGATCCCTTGTACAAATGGCGCATGTCTGAACTGTATCTAATGGACATTCCTTATGGCTATGCTTCTTCCTGCACCTGGGGCAGAAGATTGCTAAATTTTGTTCTGCCTCCATTTGTTTCTTCTTAGCCTGCAAAACGTCCAATTGTGTAGTCAATGTTCCTAGTATATCAGTTTTAAAATTTTCAAATAAATTCCCAATTTCCACACATGTTACTCCTTCGGATGAAATTTTGTTTTCCCGTGCAAATCGATCATGTTCTGCTAGTTTGATTCGTGTACTGCCTCTCGAACTCCTGATACATAAATCAATTATGTCAGTGAAACTTTCCTGATATATATCCCCTTTCGCTATAATGTTTAATGTTTCAATCCACTGTTCTTTCATGCCCCTTATTAATGTTGTTTTCAACACATTATCAGGTAAAGGCAATGATGCATAAGGGGATCTTTGCAGATTATACTGGAAAAGTTCCATGTATTCTTCTAATGTTTCATTTGGTCTAGCTATCATCTGGAATATTTCATATTTTAGTTCTCTAGACCTGCAGTAATCTTGATATTTCTTTAGGAAAGACTCTTTCGTTTGTTCCCAGTTATTTATAACTCCACCACCTAATCCCATAAACCATCTTAAAGCTGCCCCTTTCAAAGTGGAGGGGAACAATTTGAGTTTCTGGGGGTCAGTGGTGTAATCATACCCCCTGCATAGCACATCAAATTTGAATAAGAATGCATCAGGGTCCTCTGATGTGAGTCCGTGAAATGTAGGGATGTGTTGAAGGAGGATTGCTTTCATGGGAGCATTTGCTGCGGAATCCACTATGGGGTATTGTAATGTAGAAGTTTGGGTGTTTGGCAGATTTTGAGCCATTGGATCAAATATATGCCAATACCCTTCTGGAAGATCTAAGAGGGTATTCCTAGGTTGAGGAATGTTTTTAACAGGAACTTTTTTAATAGCACTTCCTCTGTCTGGAATTTCTGTCTGAGGAAATAGGGTATCCTCAATAATAATTTTTACCACACTCCCCTTATCGGGACTACTTAATGGCTGAGTTATTCTAGGAGGAGATCTTGGCTCTCCAACTTCCCTTGTTTCCCCTTCTCCTTCACAAAGATTACTTAGGTTCCCTTCCTACAGTCGTTCGGGAATAGAATTTTCAATTTCTTGAAAGTCCTGTTCGTCAGTCTGACTATGCACATCAGCAAAGGCTTCAGATGGTGAGCCTGAGGCCTGAAGGGAACTAGTAGGTTGTTTGGAAGTAACTTTCTTGGGTCCTACTGAAGGCTGAGATTCGGCTTTCTTATAGATTTCGTCTATGTATGTCGATCGACCAAGGGTCACCGGTCCCTTAGCTTTTCTGGTTTTGGTAACGGTTTGGGATTTTTCTCTAGCTTTTTTTGCTTAGTCATGTACTCAATTTAACTACTAAGCTTTAAGCAGATAACAACAAATTTGCAGGAAAGCGGGCAAAGGAGCAGGGCTTTTACATGCTCCGCATGTAGGTTCTTACCTTCCGTTTTCAAAACCCAATTCTCCCCTAGCAGGTTCATTCACTACCTTGGAAAAGACAAATGGCTACACTCCTTCCCCTGCAACGGTGCCAAAATGTAGAGCTATAACAAGGGTCTCTTTCACCTCTAGTTACCTTACATTAATATGTCAATCCGGGATCATCTGGTTATTTCAAAGGGTGTCTCAGTCTGAGGCTAGCATTTGCTAGAGTAATGCTTGTAGTACAGCTATTCAAAAGCTTATGCAAGGAAAGTAATGCAAACTCACAACTTAACTACTTCGAAAAACCAAATCACACCAAGTATTGCATCAACCAAAGGTTCGGCAGCAATAGCCCATCCTTTTCATAACTGATGAGAATATATCATAGGTCTGGGAGCCGAATAGCAGATGTTGGGCTCGCTACAGCCTGGGATCATTCTTAATGATTAGAAATGAAACAGCAGATAAAAGAAATGATAATGAAATGGAACAACACATCAGCCAAGGGCTTGGTAGCAATAACACGTCCCTTTCATAGCTGATGGGAGCAGATCAGAGGTCTGGGGACCAGTTAGTAGATGCTGGGGTCCACTACAGCCTAAGTCCATCCTCAAGAAACAGAAAATTAGCAATCTGGAAATGGAACAGCAAATAAATGGAACAACAATTGAAATAAACAATAACCAAATCCTTTAAACTACAAATCTATTTAACCATGCCAGTCAAAACATCAATCTCTCAATCTTATATAATAGAACAATACTATAGAACCTTAGAAACACACTATACGTAACTTGATTCTGTTAAAACACATACGACTGCATCTTATAATAGTCAAGTTTAATAACCATGTGAAGCAGACTTTTCCCGATTAATTGTTATAATGCAAAATACAATCGTGAAGGATTCTATAATAAAGTAACAGTGTCCTGTAGGAATTAATCAATACTTAAAGAATTGATAAAATAACATAGCATCAATATAAAGTTCAAGAACACGAAATAACTGAATCACAACAGAGCATGTAATGAAATATTCTCAAAACATAGCAAATTACCAGATTACTTTTTTTAACAAACCACACGGAAACCAAGCGTAATAATACAAGAGCAAGTGTCCTCCAGGGCCGGGCCCTTAGCCTCCAGGGGCACACCGCTTAAGATGAATCCAGGCTCAAAGATAAAAAGTGAACAAGTCTGTATTAAAGCATGCAGTAAAAGTACATAAACTTAAGTCTTCAACAGAACATAAATATCATAGTCCAGATCCTTTTTTAAAGAAATTATAAACTTCCTAGAAATTGATCCGAAATTCCCCAGTAACCAACAATGCTATCCCTTTTTATAAGAGGGATGACGGAGACATCTAGATATAGAAATAGGCTAAAACAGCGATCCCTCAGGATCCAAGATCCTGAGGGATACGCAGAATCATTAATGTTGCGTTACTTCTTCCTTCTTCTGTTTCGCACTGGTATCTCCGCGTCCTGTTTTGGGCTGATCCATGTTGATCTAGTTCGCTTCCGGTCTCCCGTCACAGGGACAGCAGTTAGCTTGTCTTTATCTTTACTCTTTGGATGGCCACCTTTCACTTCTTCACCTTCCTACACATAGAAACGACGTCTATCAGTGCGTCTTATTAATTTCTCGTATTTCGTTATAAGTTCTTACTATTATCTAAGTTTCCCATGCAAAAGGCTTTTGAGTTTTCATGAAAAGATACCGAAATGACCATCAAAACATACCTTCCTTGGTACTCCACAGTAGCTAGAGAAACCATCCAAGAAGGACATTAATTCTAATCCTGTAATTGCTTGTAATATTTGCTCCATGGGAGGCAAAGGAAAATTATCCTTTTGGCAGGCTTTGTTAAGATTTCGAAAGTCAATGCAAATTCTAATGTCTCCATTTTTTTTCCTAACGGGAACCATATTGGAAACCCATTTAGAATGTCGAACAGGAAAAATGATTTTGGCTTTCAATAATTTATTGAGTTCAGATTTAATCTGGTTCTCTTGATTAGGATGGATCTTTCTCAGCTTTTGCTGAATAGGTTTTTCATCATTTATCATTGGGATAGTGTGTTGAATGATAGAGGTGTCGTAAGTCTTAAGTTCATCATAGTTCCAGGCAAAGACACTTTTATATTGTTTCAGGAGATGAACATATGCTAATCTTTCTTCAGGAGCTAGGCCAAGACCTAGATTGATATTCTGCGGCTTGGTATCAGTTCCTAGATTTACTAATTCATGGTTCAGAGTTGAACTTTGAAGTTTTGAATTCGTAGATATTTTGAATCGATCTTTCAAATCGTATAGGTCTTCTAATTTGACTACTGATTTTGGTATAGCATTATTAGTGCTATCTTGTTGCAACTGTTTATCATGTTGGTCCTCATCTATTATATGATTGGTGTAAGATCCTTCTGATGTGAGGAAGCTTATAATATCAGGATCATCGTTGAAAATTCTCCAATTGGTAATGTTATCAGGAATCGAGGGTCTAAAGATTAATTCGATTGAGAATATATCTAGGCTATAGTCTTCTGAGGGAATGAGCTTGGAAGCCATGTTTTCCAAGAGGTCAGCACTAGCATTTTGGAGTCTGGGAATTGATGAAATATTGAATGCTATAAAATGTTCAGTCAGATCTTGTACTAAAGATTGATAATGCTTTAAATGACCTGATAGACAATGTATAGTATTTTGTACCTGTCTGATAACAATTTCAGAGTCTCCAAAAACTTGTAGATATTTGATATCTAATCCGATTGCTTTGCATAATCCTTGGACTAAAGCCTCGTACTCTGCAGTTTATTGGTGCAATCGAACTCGAGTCTACAAGTTAGCATAGTTTTGTTTCCATCTGGACTGATTAATACGCATCCTGCTCCTGCTCCCTCATTAGACTTAGAACCGTCAAAAAAAAGCTTCCAAAATAAATATTTATTTACAGGACTATCTACGAAATTAGCACATTTATAACTATCTGTTTGAGAAAAAAATTCTACTTGAGATAAAACAGAATGTTCTAAGTAAGGTGAAGTATGAGCATTAAAATTTCCTAAGAAATAATCAACAGAATAGTTGCCAATTATATTGTTGTTGTATGTTATGGGTTCATTTTCTCCTTCCAACTCTGTTACTATGTATTTTTGATGTCTTTCCCAATCAACCTTTATCTGATTTGGTTTACCATTGTAAGGGAGCCACATATGCAACCAATCAGTTGCAAATTATCCATGAAGTTTTTCAGACCAAACTCTGCTAAGAATTAGGCCATAAAATTCTGGAACGTCTGCAACTAGAATATTGATAACTTGACATACCTTTGGATTATATGACAGCCTTATGGTAACCTGATTTAGTTCACCAATCACTTCAACCTACGACCGGTCCAGCTGAACTATGTGCACTGTGGATTTTTGAGGTTGAATGTTCAAATTTTCACCTATTGATTTAGGTAAGATATTAGATGAAGCTCCTAAATCCACTAAACAATTATGCAAATTTTTGTTGAAAACTTCATAAATAAGAAGAAATGGGGGAGTATGAGATCTTGACCTTCCTCCAATTAGAGCGATATCGTTTGGATCAACTTTATTAGTCACATTAGTTGGAGGTCTTCCCATCTCATGGGAAGCTTGCGAGATTACAGCGGCAGACAAAGGTGCAACTGGTATTTCTTGTAACTCTTTCAAAAGTATCTTTTGCTGATGTTTTAACTTTCTCAACTCATAAAAAATCATGTTAGCCCTAGTCTTCTTCATGTCTTCTATGATATTGTACTCCATCTCATTAGAAACAATCAATGTTTTAGATGGAGTTGGTGAATCCGTTTGGATTGGGCTTGTTTGAGTTGCTTTGGGTGACGTTTTCTTAGCTGCAACTTTATCCTTAGTCATTGAGCTTGTGCTCTTTGGCTTAGGAGTAGGTTGAGGAGGATCAAGTTGATTTCTACTTCTAGTACTAACCAACGATGCCTCTTGATCCTCTTCCTCTGGGAGGATGAAATCCCACGTTGCTTGTACTTCTACAACTTCTTCTTCATCGGTAGGTTCTTCGTTGGAAACTTCCTCTTCTTCTTCTTCTTCTATTCAACATTTGTAATAGCATTAGGAGGCTTTGAATCAGTCGAAGGATTTCTTCTATAAGGCTTATAAGGCTTTTTAGAAGAAGTCTATGCTACTTGTTTCTTAATATCAACCATTTCGTTAGACATGGTTTTCAAAACTTTCTGTAATCCTTCTAGATCGAATGGGTCTTTCAATTGTTTTTTCTTTGGATCTTCTTTAAAAGTAACCTTCTTAGATTTTCATTCTTCAACAGCGTTTTTCTTTTCTAAGGCTATGATGCGTTTCTCTACTGTTATTGCTTCCTTCATATTGTTGGCTAAAGTTGTTTTTCTAGCCCTATCTATGAAGATTGCTATGTTTGATGGTAGAGCAGATATGTACCATTCACTTCGAACTTCTGCACTAGGCTTGGAAGCGGTAGGAATTTTATTCAACAGTTTATTGAAATGTGAGTTAAAATATTTGATAGGTTTCCTTGACTCAACCCTAAGGTTAGACAGGTCATTGATTATCGTTGCAGTAGACCTGTCATCATTGAACTTAGTCAAGAATTGTTCTTGGAAAATATACCAACTAGTAATAGATCCGGATGGTAATGAGAAATACCATGATCCGGCTGCTCCTTGCAAAGTATAAGGAAAGAGATGGACAACAGCGCCTTCATTAGTAACCCCATTGAGATTTATAGATAACATAAAGTTGTTTATATGTTCTTCTGCTAGCATGTCTGCTTCAGTATTAAACTTAGGTGGCCATTTTTCAGGATGGGCTAGTATCTGACTCAAGGGTGTAGGCATTAAGACTGCCCCTGGGTTATTCCATGGAGATTGGGCCATCATTGAACTACTAATAGAGGAAAGCGCAGAAGATGATCCATGCAGTTGAGAAGATGAGGATATTACAGTTCCAGATGATTGAGAAGGAGATGTTGAAGTTTCGGTGGTCTGGTGGACAATAATCTGAAGTGGAGGGGTGGATGGTTGACTTCGTGGTGGAGAGGTTGAGATGGATGATGATGATGAAAGAGTCTTGATATCAGACCCTTTAGGTGATTTCCTTGCTCTCTTCCTTGTAGGTAGAGTTAACTCAGTTGGTTCAATACCAAACTTTTCACTCTTCAATCGGGTAAGAGGATGAGAAGGGTTATATTGCGATGTCACACTACCTTGAGATTTTTTAGATTTTTCAGGTGATATAGAAAATAATTGAAGTTTATGAATCAAAGATTCAACTTTAGGAGGTTCAACAGTATATTTCTCTGAAATGTTTGGGTTTGTGGCAGTGGTTGTTGTTTTATCGACTTCTTGCTCAAAATTTAAAGCTTCTAAATGCGATGGAGAAGTCAGGGGAGATGGTGAGGGCAATTTACTCTCAAAATGGTATTTAGATTTAGATTTACTTGCCATTCACAGTTCGGGGCCCTCCTTCTAGCGCCAAATATGTTGAAGCCCTGAAAATCAGGTCTACAACAAGGGGGATACCCACTTGATCCGGACCTTAGTTAGCAGCTCCTTTTTCGTTTGGTAGTGGGTTCGACTGGGGATGTGGGACCAGTTTCCCAATTTATGTGTGTGTGTGTTGAGAATTAATATTTCCTTCCTAATAATTTCTAAGTAAAATGCTTTTATTCTAAATCTAATTTATCAGCATGCAATTGTATTCTAATGAACAGAAATATCTAATTCTAAAACTAACCCGGGATTTAATCTTTCAATTATGCGATCTAAAATAATTTCAAATGGAAATTGGTAATAAAGATCATTCAACTACTATGAGAAAAGAATTCAATAAAGATAAACCATTTCGTATAAAAAGTTAGACGAAACAATTGTGAAAAACATATCGCACAATAAGTTACTCATATATTAAGCATAAATAAATAGCTATCACGGTACAGAAGTGCCAAATGATAACTCAGGCATTCAAGCATTCATATATAAATAACTGAACTTGAATATCGCCTCAACACATAAGAAGAAATTGTTAAGAGATAAAAGTACCATTTATAACGAGTTCTACTCATAAGCTTCAACAATAATGATCTATCTCTTCTTAGTTTAACATCCACTAAGAGTACAAAAGTGCAACATCAGTAGTAGATATTAAACACAGATATCAATCAATATTGTTCCATTCATTCATCAAAACCTCCTCGGAGGGTGAAAAAGTGCATGTTCTAAGGACAAGTTTTTGATAAATTTCAAGACACTTCTCTAAATGCATGAGAAGGGTTTAAATACTACAAACTAAATCTAAAAATAAGTTATTACAAAAATGTAGGATGTGGTTTAAATGACCATCCTCATTTTAGACAAAAATGAAGCAAAATTAAAACCAAAACTGAATCTAAAACTAAAACTGGCAACTAACTATCTATGTATATGTTCCTTGTAGTCGCAACCGTTCAGCATTTGCTTGAGGAGAGTTGGCTAGCCAACCTCCAACTTTAGCTATCCTACAAAAACGAAATCGGCAAGTGCTAGTGCCATCTTCTCGATAGAGTTAATGATACATTTGAGAGTCATGCACTGGCTATGTAGTTTTACCAAGAACGTCCAGTAAGAATCCCAATTCAATTTGGTTAACCTTTTTATGGACTCTGCTCTATCTTGAGCCTTCTGTCTCCAACTCATCTGTAGATGTTGTACATTTGGTAAATATCCTGGAGTGGTCTTTGATATTTACATACCACCTTAAGAATTTCTCTGATAAATACTAGAAGTTTTAGAGCTCAGGTTTTGCCTTTAGCCTTTAGCATTCTTTTTCTACACTTTTCTAGGTTTACAGACGACTGAGTAACCTAAGGCTTTTCCCTTCAAGGGGTTTTTCCCAGCAATGCCCGTAATCGCGCATCAAAAACTACCTTCGTTTCTTGATCCGGGCTTCCCTAGTGCTATTTTTCACCTCTTATGCACTTCTGTTAGAGGATGTAAACCTTAAATTTTCTGGAAATAACGACTCCGTGAGTTCTTGGTTCTGAGTTTTAAATTCTTTGTCCATGATATCAACACTATCCAATACCCATTTGACCATGTTTGTGTATAGAAGAATCTTGGGCCTCGCCGCTATCCTGTGCAAGAACAAACATGCTAGTTCTGTAATCGATGCCTCAGACGACCCGCGTGAATTTGCAGTTGCTGTAACTTCCATTACTCTGGGATTTTCTTCCTCAAGTAGGCTATGCATGCTTTCCCAAGTAGTAACATCGGCATCTTTGTTGCAGGTGGTGTCTGTGTACAAGGGCATCATTTCTTTATCTTCAAAACTCGAAGCTTTACCCTTCTTTCCCATAATATTCTGAACATTGCTATGTATACTTCTTTGTACTTCACTCCTGCAGTTTACAAATGAGGTAAGAGTAATGATAAGAAAAAGGTG
The DNA here is from genome assembly GCA_000404065.3 of Pinus taeda. NCBI lineage: Eukaryota > Viridiplantae > Streptophyta > Pinopsida > Pinales > Pinaceae > Pinus > Pinus taeda. The sequence goes on from APFE030296820.1 coordinate 89,540, forward strand.
ACGAGAAAGCCTTAAATGCTGAAATCTTATAAAATATATCACCCTATGTGAAATGGCCCTTCGATCAGATCAAAACCTATTTCATTAATTATTACCAACTAACTCATTAATTAACATTAACGCGCATAACCTTTTCGAATGATGATCCCTAAAGATCTGCAATAAGGTGATTTTGTGATTTGCTTCGCAATATCGTTGATTCATTTGCAGTGACAATCATCCATTACAATGTGTTATCTGCAAAATGCGATTTGTGAGATGCGCCATCGCATATCGGTGATTTGAGGTATTTCACTTTAAGTTATATTTGAGGCATGTGAAGCGATAAGTGTCTTTGGCATGTGATTTCGCATCACGATTTCGCAATCTTAGGATTCCGTTTGTAGGAAGGCATCCATTACCTTTTTGCGATGTGATGCTCTTTATTGAGAGAGTGGTTTTATTTTAACTTTATCATAAAAATTAAGTCTTTTTATATTTTTGGAGTATTCTCCTAAGTTTATGATAGTAAGTTTTATTAAAAAATGGAATACAAGCACTAATCTATTTTTTAAAATTTTTTGAATAAGGGTCCCCTCTTATTTAGTATTAGTGATAAAAATAAATAAGAAGGGGGGTTGTTGCTGGCCACAACACATGGATAGTAGGTGTCCAATCAAGGGCTTGTTCAAGTAATTGTATTTTCATCATCATTCCATTGTTATCTTTTTATTCTAAAGGTGTCATTTAGTTATGGGCACTGACCAGACTCTGGGCCTGAAAAAGTGGCTCAAATCCTAGTGACGTTGGAATGTTACTGAGCATAATAGTCCCTAAACGTTTTCATGCCATCATTTGGAAGCATCCAAATCCTTCTAGACAAATGCAGGCCCATATCATGGGAGCGTTTGGGTGTTAATTAGTCTAAAAACTCAGTGGGAGCCAAGGGTTGGTTACTTGAGAAGTTGGGATGGTTCCTTCGAGTCATGTTGCTGATGTGGAAGGTATGTATGGTGTGTTTCCATCAGTTCCATTTTATTAAGGTGAATTAGGAGGTCAAATCATATCATAGTAACTTCTCATCACATGTTTACCCCAGTTGGTCGCTTACTTGGGTAGATATGGGATGGGGGGGGGGGTTATAGAGTGGTATTAGAGCATGGCTCACCCATCGGACTGGATGGGTTGTGTGTTGGTCATGCATTCATATTGGTTTCATATGTGTTCTTGTGTTGTGATACCATGTGTGTTATAAGATATTTTGTATCATCTAATCAATCAGCCTCCTAATGGGATCATTCACATACTATTCCCCCTTTACATCATCATTACACAAAGCCATATGCTTGACTCTCTCATTCCCCAGAGTTTCTGCCCTTAACTGCATCATATGAGCTAGTTTTAGTACCAATGCACCCTAGCCTCTTGCTTCATAGAGTTCACCTATAGGTTGCTCCACTATGACCTACATTAATCACCTACAGGTTGCTCCCTTTTGCAGTTGTGTTGGTTCTAGAAATTTGGGAAAAAGAGAAATAATCCTAAAGCCTCCATTTCAAGAAGCTTCCAGGATTTATTGTAACTATTTACCTCAAATAAAACTTTTGAATCTATCCTATCCTACCTTGAAGTTTCCATCTCTTATCCTTAGATCTCATCCTCCCATCAAAAGTAGATCTCAATCCCAATATTGGTAAAATATTAATAACTCCCAACTTACCTCACACCTCTATATATTTGTAGCCTTCCATATGCAAGGGGTTGGATTTTGGAGAGTGATTCTACCCTTATGTTGTTGTGATAGTTATCCTTTCATGCATTTAGGGTGATTGGAGGTGCACATTATGGCAAAGGAAAGACAAGTCAACAACTTGGAGGATCTCTTCTACAAGGCAAACACGTGTTTATGGTTGTAACTCACTCCATTTATATCAGTACAAAGAGTTATTTTGTTTTCCTATATGTGATGTTGTTATTTCATGTATTTCAATACCGTTTTGATTTGTTGAATGAAGTAGATATATTATTCTGCATAGAACTCGTAGTTTCTTGTCTTGTGTTGTCTGGTCGTGCAAGTTCTAATTTTGGCAATTGGAGTTAGGATTGGAGCATTCAAGCCAAATAAGGAGTGAAACATACAACAGATTCCAAGTAGGTTTCATCCCTTCATCTACTTACTTTAAGGAAAACATAGGGTCCTTTGTCATTCTATTGTTCTAGGTTAGCCACCAAACCTAGTGGAGATATTTATGTCCACAATCATAAATCTTGCTTAACAAATTGGTGACTCCACTGGGGAATGTTGTATTCCCTTTGTGGTTTCTTTTTCATTGTGTTTGCTTTACCTATTTCCTAGACCTTTGATTCTTTAACCATCCACGAATAGACCTAGGAAGTGATTTCATTGAGTCTTGTTTGCAATTTTTGTGTCGGAATCCTCTTTCCCAGGACCAATGCAACCTCTGGTCTATTGATAGAGTGTTGCACCCCACATAGGCCCTCTCTTTCCTTTGTTTCAAATCACTGGTGCCTCTTCTACACCTGCGTTGATCCCTATTTTTTAACAAAACTTGCCTTGTTTGCTTAATGTTTCTTTGATGAGTCTACTTCCAACTGACCTTCCCTAAGTGTTGAGTGTCTTGTGGTCTCTCTAGAGCCTCCATTTGGTTTGAACTTGTGTTTGATTTCCTTTGGCAAGAATTGGTTTCAAATTTTATTTGTTATTATCATTAGGCCGCTTTCAAACTTGTTTTTTTTTTACTTTACATATTAGTTTTCCTCATTTTCGAAAATTAAATGTGGTGAAAAGAAAATTATTGCATTGGCATATAGGGTTTTGCATTTATAATGATTCAGGAACAATTGCATGAAAAGGGGATTGCATTGAGAATCTTCGTTTCTGCATTTGCTATGTTGCATATTGTTTATCTCTTCCCTTTCTTAGCTAGATTTTGATTAAAGAGAAAGATTCCATTTCCTCATTCTAGATTTTCATTTTAGGGAATTCAGGTGAATCCATGGTGAGCCATAAAACTGAAACTTAATTCAATATCAATTGAAAATTTATGGAATCAACCTAAGGAGCACTTGTAACATTAACGCAAATACATAGAGGTCTAGGCTAGAGATGTGTTTTGACGTCATTAAATGTAGGAGTTGTTGTTTTTTTTCCAGTGTTGCACCCCAAGGGTGAAATCTCGTTCCACTTATGTGAGTGTATAGGATCGTACTCCATGTACATTTAGGTATATTGGTGGTGCTCCATGCATGTAAAGTATATGGGAACGCTCTCATTGAAAAATTACGCATTAGACAACACTACTACGGATTGCACTCCCACATACCATCGTGTATATTTTGGGAGTTCCCAATAGGTTTTTATCCATCCATAGTTAACTGAGTTTTCTGCCTTGTATACCATGATACACCGAACACAACATTTGAGGAGAGTGGTTGTTGTACATTAGGTCCTTGGTTCTCCAAGGTGTATATTGCAGTTCATGGTTGCATGGTAATCCTTTATGCCTAGTGACATAGCAGATTCTATTGATGGCTAGCCTTACATGAAGGTCTCCACTTTTTATTTTAAAACTCTGGTCCCACATTGACTTCACTTTACAACAGTGCTTCGATCCACACTGTAGATCTCTGATTGTCAGATCCGATGGTCAATATTCACTCCGAAAATCAAAATCATTTGTGGGTCCACCACCATCGATCAACTTGCACTAAATCTAGCGGTTCACAAGAATATCAGGTGCACAACTTGCATAGAGAGTACCCGCCTGAAAAGCAGTTTCCTCTCACCTCCTTGCTGCTACATGTCCTCCACTGAATGGAATCGGGGGCCTTCCTTGAAATACAGCTTACAGCTTTTTGTTCGCCCAAAATACCACTTCCAATGTTTAAAACCCCCTCTTGGATATAACCACATGCATTAATTTAATAATTAAGTAAAGCCCTTAACAACTGATTGAATCTGATTTACTGTTAATACACAGAAAACCCACAACCACTGAGATTTGCATTAAATGGGAATTTACAGAAAATACCCAGTTAACTATCTAGATGCGGACACGCCGAAAGAAAAAAGAGTTTGCACTAGGATTACAATACAAATACATGCTGGATCATATTAATATAATATTTGTTACAGAGTCTCGGCCTTGGCTCGATTACAACATATGAAAAGACCTCTATTTCAATGGAAATCCACACTCTAATTCTTGGCTCTCGCTCACTCAATCCTCTCTCTGCTCATTACATTTTTTTCCTTCCTTTTATCAACCAAAGATTACTCTAACTGTGCTTAACAACTCAATCTCTATTTTTAATCAATCTAATAGTAAATCTCTAATTCCTAGCTCTACCACACACCTATGCTAACAACTTATCTTTGAACCTAAAATAAGACAATTTCTAACTATTACAATAATGAAATACAACTCATTTTTTGAGAGATCCAACCCTCTTGGTAAAACTGAATTTTGACCAATCAGGTCAATGAAGTTCAACTCTTTTAACCACAACATGTGAACAAACAACCACATTGCTGGCTAAGTTTAGATGCTCCTGCATCAAACTCCCAGGGAAGAAAAGAATTATCCCTCAGACTTTCAGGGTTTACTCCATACTTCTACAACTCTATTGTTGCCAACCAACTGGCATCCTCCACTAGTTGTCCTTTCCATTTGACTAGATATTGAAAATAAGTCTGTCCTCTAGTTCTTTTGGATACTCTTTTCTCCAAAACAACTTCCACTTATTTCTTAGATGTCTTTCGCATTTGTTCTTCCCAGTTCAAAGTTTGAACTTCATCTTTTGTAGTCTTCTCCTATAGCTCTGTCTTTATCTCCTTGTATGGATACAAATATGCAACATTGAATATAGGTGATATCCCAATCCCTTCTGGCAATTCAATTTCATAAGCATTACTTGAAAACTTTCTTATAACTCTACATGGTCCTATCTTTTTCATTTTCAGTTTATTGTAAGTCATAGCAGGAAATATTTCTTTTCTCAAATACACCATCACTAAATCTCCCACTTGGAATTCCTTCTCTCTTCTTTTCATATATGTTCTCTATTTTTACTTTCCACTACTTTCCTGCAATCTGCCTTTGACATCTTCTTGTAGTCTCTACATTTTCTCTGCAAAACCTTCATCTTTTTCACTTCTAATCTCCTGTTTACCCAAATCTCTGAGCTCATACACACCTCTTGGATTCATCCCAAAAATAATCTGAAATGGACTCATTCCAGTACTTCAGTTTGGAGTATCATTATAACCAACCTCAGCCTGAGCTAGTGCTAAATCCCATTGTTTAGGATTTTGATACACTAAACTTCTCAATATGTTTCCCAAGCTCCTATTTACTACTTCAGTCTGTCCATTTGTTTGAGGATGGTATGCTGAACTAAAACTGAGGTTAGCTCCAAATTTCTTCCAAAGAGTTCTCCAAAAATGCCCTACAAATTTTGTATCTCTATCAGACAGAATACTTATAGGCAATCCATGTAATCTTACAATTTATGAAAAAAATATATTAGCAATATGTGTTGCAATACTAGTCTTCTTACAAGCAATGAAATGTGCCATCTTGGAAAATCTATCTACTACAACATAAATGGAATCATTCCCTCTCTGGATTTTTGGTAATCCCAAAACAAAATCCATGCTAACTGCATCCCACGGTTGGTTTTGTATTGGTAATGGCTAGTACAATCTTGTATTCTGGCTTCTCCCTTTAGCATGCTAACATATCCTGCACTTTTCAACAAATTTCTTAACATCGGTCTGCATCTTTTGCCAATATTAAGAAGCATTTACATGTGCAAAGGTTTTGTCTTGTCCAAAGTAACCAGATAATCCCCCACTATGTTTCTCCTTTATTATGTTTTCCCTCATAGAACATTTGGGAATACACAATTTGTTGCTTTTAAACAATAACCCTCCTTGGATAAGATAATATAACCACTGACTTCTGTTATGAACTATTGGATTTTGAACTGTTATATAGATATCTTTGAAATTTGCATCATCTTTGTACATTTCAATCATTTCCTCAAATCCTACAACACCCACTTTGAATTCTTGCACAATAAAGCTTACCCTGCTCAATGCATCAGTGACTTTATTTGTCTTACCACTCTTTTGTTTTATCACAAAAGTAAATCTCTACAAAAATTCTACCCACTTGGCATGTTTCTGGTTCAACTTCAGTTGGTTATTGATGAACTGTAAGGCATGATTGTCTAAATACAATATGAATTCCTTTGGCAACAAATAATGTCTCCATTTCTTTAAGGCTTGTACAATAGCATAAAATTATTTATCATAAGAAGAATACTTCTTCTTAGCTTCATTTAGTTTCTCAAGAAAGTATGTTATTGGTCTCTGTTCCTAACTCAAAACTGCTCCAATTGCAACTCCACTAGCATATGTTTCAACTTGAAATACCTTTTCAAAATCAAGTAAAGCCAAAACTAGTTTCTCTATGATTTTCTCCTTCAGCAACTTAAAATTCTTGTTTTCTGCTTCTGCCCACTTGAATGGTTGATTAGTCTCCTTGATTCTTTCAAGAATTGGTTCACAAATCTGAGTAAAGCCTTTGGTAAATTTTATGTAAAAACTTGCAGACCATGGAAGCTCCTTACCTCAAATATATTTCTGGGAATAGACCAGTTCCAAATTACTTGGAATTTCTCTAGATCCATTTTCAATCCTTCTTTAGAAACTACAAATCCCAAGTAAATTAATTCTTCCTTCATGAAACTACATTTCTTCAGATTTATCAGTAGTTTCTCTTTCTGCAGAGTGCTTAGAACCAACTTAAGATGCTCTAGATGTTCTTCTTTACTTCTACTAAAGACTATAATATCATCAAGATAAATAATAACAAACGTGCCTACATATTCCTTCAAAACTTCATTCATCAATCTCATGAATGTGCTAGGTGCATTAGTGAGTCCAAAAGGCATCACTAACCACTCATAGAACCCACTATTTGTTTTAAATGTAGTCTTCCATTCATCGCCTTCTCGAATTCTTATTTGATGATATCCACTCTTCAAATCTATTTTAGTAAAATATTTGGATCCACTCAAATAATCCATCAAATCATCCATACATGGTAAATGAAATCTACACCTGATAGTGATCTTATTTATAGCTCTAGAATCTATACACATTCACCATTCACCTCCTTTCTTTGGACTGAGTACTATTGGTACAGCACATGGACTAAGACTCTCTTTGATTTGTCCCTTATCCATCAATTCTTACACTTTTCTTCCAACTTTTGTGTTCTCTTGAGGAGTTAATCTGTATGATGCTTTGTTTGGCAAACTTGCTCCTGGTATTAGATCAATATGATGACTAATACTCATGATCAGTGTTACTGCATTTGGCAACTCATCCACAACAATATCAGCAAAATCATTCAACAAATTTTTTATTGACAGCAAAATGCATTTATTCACCTTTTTCAACCTCTTGTAACAGCGCCTTCCCACTCATCAGCATAACACTACTTCCAGGTGCTCCTTTGTCAGCATTGTCCTTCAATTACAGCAATGTATGTTTAGTTCCATCCTTCTCCAGAGTATAAGTGTTTCTCCTCCCATCATGAATAGATTTTCGATAAAATTGCCATGGTCTTCCCAGTAATACATGGCATACATCCATGGGCATTACATCACACAATATAACATCTTTATAAGTACCAATCTGTATCTCTACCTTGCATTGTTCTGTTACAATGATTTGATGTCCTTTCTGCAACCATGAAACTTTGTAAGGAGTAGGGTGTATTGTCTTTACCAATCCTAGCTTGTCCACCATCTCTGTAGAAACGAGGTTATCAGTACTTCCACTGTCAATTATTACTTTACAACACTTACCTTTTGATTTACAGGTAGTTCTAAATAAATTCTTCCTTTGTGCTAGTTCTTCAATCTCCTTCTCTGTCTTAAGCAAGGTCCTTCTCAATAATAGGGATTCTCCTACTTCAAGGGAGTCTTCCTTTTCCATAAGTAGAGGTGCTTCTGGCTTTACCTCAGCCACATTCACATTCCTCTTACTTGCTGGTTTATTATGAGGACAGTCCCATGACACATTTCCCCATTCTCCACATTTTTAACACCGAACATCTCTTCCTCGGCATCTTCCTCTGGGTGCAAATCTTCCTCTGTTAAAATCTCCCCTTTGTGGTGGTATGCTACTTGAGCTGCCCGCTTCATGCTAATGTTGTTGACCCCTTGGTCTGGTAGTTCCTCTACCTCTTACTGAGCTTCTTCCTCTATTCCTCTAATTCTATTTTCTCAACATCTTCTCTTCTGCCTTCAAACCTGCTTGATAGGCATCTTCAATAGTCTTTAGACTCAACAAGTTGATCTCATCTTGGATGTCATACCTTAAGCCATTGATATATCTAGCTACCTTCTCCATGTCATCCTCTACATGTCCTTCCCTAATACTCAATCTATAAAACTCTTTTATGTATTCCTTAATAGACATTCCTTTTTGCCTTAAATTTCGTAATTTTCTGAAAAGATTTAACTGATATCGTTAGGCATAAATTTGGCTTTCATTTTACTCACCATTTTGTCCCATTGCTTGATCTTGGACTTTCCTTTCCTCATTCCGAATGTTTGTAATTCATCCCACCAAATAGCTGCATGACCCTTCAATCTGGTAACTGCAAATTTCACCTTCGTTTTATCGTCAGCTTCCTCCTTATAGTCAAAATATTTGTCCAATGAACTGATCCAATCCATTAGCTATTCTACATTGAGACTCCCTTCATACGTAGGAATTTCCATCTTTGGTTTTCATCCTACTTTCACCAACATCTTGATAACTCTGGTAGTTTCACTTTCCTCCTCTTCTTCTTCCTCAGAAGATTCTTCTTTAGTACTGTCAACTCCTTCATCAGGTGTTCTTCTCTAAGCAGTCTCAATTGTTTCCATTCTCGTACGCAGACTCCGGATCTCTTCCAGTAGAACTGCATTTACTTCAAGTATCCCTCGACCAATACCAGCTCCTCTCCTTGGCGGCATTTTTCTGTAATCAACCTTAACTTCTGCTCTGATACCAAAATGACGCAGCAGATTCTATTGGTGGCTAACCTTACACGGAGGTCCCCACTTTTTAATTTAAAACTCTGGTCCCACATTTACTTCGATTTACAACAGCGCTTTGATCCACATTGTAGATCTCTAATTGTAAAATCCAACGGTCAATATTCACTTTGAAATTCAAAGTCGTTTGTGGGTCCTCGACCATCGATCAACTCACACTAAATCCAACGCTTCACAAGAATATTGGGTGTACAACTTGCACGGAGAGTACCCACCTGAAAAGCGGTTTCCTCTCACCTCCTCGCTACTACGTGTCCTCTACTGAATGGAATCGGGGGCCTTCTTCGAAATAAAGATAACAACTTTTTGTCCACCTGAAATACCACTTCCATTGTTTAAAACCCGCTCTTGGATATAACCACGTGCATTAATTTAATAATTAAGTAAATCCCTTCATGACTGATTGACCCCGATTCACTGTTAATACATAGAAAATCCACAACCATTGAGATTTGTGTTAAATGGGAATTTACAAAAAATACCCAGTTAACTGTCTGGACATGGACATGTTGAAAGAAACAAGAGTTTGCACCAGGATTACAATACAAATACATGATGGATCATATTAATATAATATTTGTTATAGAGTCTCGGCCTTGGCTTGATTACAACATATGAAAAGACCTCTGTTTCAATGGAAATCCACACACTAATTCTTGTGTCTCGCTCACTCAATCCCCTCTCTACTCATTACATTTTTTTTCCTTCCTTTTATCAATCAAAGATTACTCTAACTATGCTTAACAAATCAATTTCTATTTTTAATCAATCTAACAATAAATCCCTAATTCCTAGCTCTACCACACACCTATGCTAACAACTTATCTTTGAACCTAAAATAAGTCAATTTCTAACTATTACAGTAATGAAATACAACTCATTTCATGAGAGATCCAACCCTCTACAGTAAAACTGACTTTTGACCAATCAGGTCAATGAAATTCAACTCTTTTAACCACAACATGTGAACGAACAATCACATTGTTGGCTAAGTCCAGATGCTCCTGCATCACCTAGATTACCCTCTTTTTTATTTATTTCTTTTTTTGTTAATAAATTTTAATATCCAATGTGGAACAACAAGATCCCCCACTCCTTCATTCACATAGAATGCAAAATAAGCCTCCTCATCCACTATAGGCTACTATTGGTCATCGTCAAAAACATAAGAGAACGTAAACTACCAAATCGGGAAACTCGGGAACTACTTTTGGTCCTCCTCCTTAATCTGATCAACCAAAATCATTTGTCCCCTTGAGTACCAAACCCGAACTTACATCTACTCTTGTCGGTGAAACTGACACAATTGATACTAAATTACCTGGAAATTTGTTTCCTGAGGTTATACAATTTGACCTTCTTGAGTCATAAACTTTATTTCCTGAGGTAATCGAACCCGAGGAGCCTCAGTCATCCTTGCATGTTACTTCGGGTGTTCCATATTCTCTTCCATTGTCACAAACAGATCCACTTACTATATATCTTTAGCCCAACAATGAACTGCTTCCACCTAGACTTGTGAGTATCAAGGAGATCCCACAAAAAGAGCCTCATCCTTCTACTCATTTGGAAGTACTTTTCCTTTATCAAACCCACCCTCTTCTTCCTCCTCCACCTCCTGTACAAACTCATTTTCCTATTTCTTTTGACTCACCTTTGAATTTCACACTGCAATTTACATTGGGATTATTGACCATGACTAGAACCGATATGGCTTCCTAACCTACATATACCACTATGGTTGAAACATCAAATGTCTCTTCCACATCTATGTTTTTGGCATCACCAGAGGCACATATGTATGATGGCCCATCTGTCCCACCAGGTTATCAGGCCTTATCTGGTACCTTCTCTCGTGCATATTCCAGTTTATGGACATCCCCCATGTCTTCCACTTGGGGAATTCCATCTGGCGTTGCTCTTATGAGTGTATCTCATCCTGCTCCTTCTCGTCCTCCTACACCAAAAATTGAATGGTAGGTTGGCCCTTATGTTAGTGGGAAAGTTCCTCTTCAACAGACTAAGTATCCTTATGTTTGGTACCCTTTGCATGGGGGGTAGTTTCCTCCATCATCCCCCCACCTTTCACAGGGGGGGGAATTATTCTTGGTATACCTAAAATTGGTAATCAGCCTTATTATAGTCCTCCTTACCTTGGGATGGCTACTAGTGTTTAGTAGCCTACTTTTCCCGTTCAACCTGGTTTGATGTTGGTTTCATTAATTGTTTCCCAACCTATGCCATCTTCATCTCAAGTTCCTATTCTTCAATATGTACCTCAACAAGTTCAAATTCATGTAACTCAACTTGTACAAGCTGCGATTACATCTCAACACATTCCTTCAGTATCTAGTACCTCTTAGGTCCCACTTACTCAACCTTTACAAGTTCCTTTTCAATCTCAATCACTTGCGTAAGGTATTCCTCAAATTCCAATAGGATATACTGTGTATGGCATGACACAATCTCAATCGAACCCTCTTTATGATGGGACAATTCAAACTCCCATCATGCAACCATATAGACCTTATAAGGGTATTCCTCAGGTGCCTTTTCAAGGCTAGCAAATTCATGGTTACCTTGGGGTTGATCAAAAAGGTCACTTGTATTGTGGTTATCAGAATCCTCCTTATTCTGGCAACTAGGTTCCTTATTACCCTCCTTATCTAGGAATTCAAGTGCCTATTGCCTAGTATATTCCTTCATGTCCAGGTTGTTAGGGATTTTATATGTCATTGAATTCCCTAAATTTAAATTGTCAACTGAGATTCGTAAACTTTGAGTTTCAATGCATTCTGGTTTAGATCCAAACTTACCTTATGCAGATTTAGTGCGAAATTATGTACAAAATACTCAAACTTTATTTCTAATCATCACACCATGAATTGTTGTGAAGAAACCTATTTCATTCTATAATCTAAATTACTAATAATGAAATATGTTTTACGTTCACAACTCAAATTATTCAGAATTATGGCACATCTAACTCAAAAACTCATCAAGAAATAAGATTGGAAACTATCACAAGCTATATTCTCAAATATATCTAACTACTTCATTCAAAAATCCATTATGCAAAATTAATCCCAGGGTGCTACACATCGAAAGTAACTCAACATTATTTCACAAAAAAAACTCAGACTAATTGGTATGTACCATTTCATTCAAGGTGAACTAAGCATCTAAACACATAACTTATAGCTTCCTAACTTGGAATCAACCTGAGCAATTAAATAACACAGTTTTTATTTATCTAAGCAAGTGAATAAAGTAAATCTAACTCAAGACTCCTTATGAGATCAAATAAATGACATACCACTCATTTAAATTATGCTACAAATCCAATAATAATCACATTGTAAATTGAATAACCAATACATTGTAAATAAAATAATCAACACGTTGTAAATGATACACAATTCTACAAGCATTAACACACAATTTACACCAAAGAATGACACACTATTCCTAATAAATTCTGAGAATTAAAGCTGAGCACAAGCTACAGTAGCCTCTTTCAAACAATATATAGATCCACATGTGATTAAAACTCTTCCATTTAGAACAGAGGATTCAACCTTAAAATATAAGAATTTATTTCTCATAAATATGTTCTAAATCGAAACCTTCTTCTTCGATATTTGCAAAATCATGAGAGAAATCAAAGAAGTTAATGGATGCAAAGTATACTTATGAAAATGTTCCTCAAGCTTTCAAACACTCAATAAACATTATACTAGTGATCACAACTTAGATATACGAGAACATCAAAGGAAACTTAAGTACAATTCTAAGTACAAGAATTTTGTAAATCATCAACGAAAGGAAATGAATATTTAAGTACAATTATGCTTAATGAATTCGATACACACATCCTACCTAACGAAAATTGTTATAGGACTCAGTTGAGGTTTGTGGTGGGCCCTTGCCATAACCTAGAACAAGTCTACCTTAATTCAATAATTCACAGATCAAGGAAACATAAATTCTCATATATGAATAGAAGCTGAGACAATTATTTTAAAAACCTTCGATAGTTTCAAAATAGAATCAAATGATATTGTGTCACAATATCCTTGTCACCTATTCAGTTTATGCATATATATGTGTGTGTGTGTGTGTGTAACCTCTCATACAAACATTGGGCCTTTTAAAATAACTTAGGCCTACAAATGGTTACAACAACATGACTGAAGAAAACAAACACATTTGGGATCTAGGATAATTTAAGCTAGGTTAAATCCCTATGATCACTTCACTAGATCATAACTAAACTATTCAATTTGTGACACTAACTTTGGATCAATGAAACTAACTCTATTCTTATGAAATAAAATAACTATATAAGGGATAGCGAGATTTGACTAGCTTTCTGGTGCCAAGCCTGAAATAGAGTATCGATTTAAGTACCAAACTGAGTACAAAATAGTTTCTTCAAAAATGGTCACTTGATGTATTTGTTGGACTGGTGCTGGACCTCCGATGGCCCATTTAGATGCTCAAGTGTCTTCCCTATATTTAAGATTCCATGTTTAGATCATTCAATTAAGTCAAGAATATAAATTTATTTAACATCCACCTAAACCAAACAAAGATATACGAAAACAATCCTTATTAGTAATTCTCACCTCCAATATAAAGTAACTCGGTTCAATAAATGTGGATTGATTTTATGGTGTCGAAAAGGAGTAAGGTAGGATAAATGATAGTAAAAATAGTAAGATGGGGTGTGAAAAATGGTACAAAAGTAAGGCCCAACATCCCCCCATGTCAGAGGGAATGCATCTCCTCATGCAGATGTCATTTTCAAACTCAACCGATCATCCTTCCTTCAAATTCCCACTGCACTGACTAGGACTTCCAAGCCATGGTTTTCCTACATTTATGGCCATCGAAATTTCATGGCTTGTTCATGGGTGTTAATCTTTTTTACGGGTTTCAGTTGCTTCATATTCTAACTAATAAGTCACTTGTTCCTCATGACTAATGCATCATTCTTGGATACCAAGGATAGATTTTGGGTCCAATACTTCTCATTGACCAACCGAACAAAACAAAAAAACATCTTGTACTTATGAGCCCTTTCCTTAAGTTTTTCATTCTTCCTCTGTAGCTTGGCTATTATTAGTTGTAAATATTCTTCACCACAAGCCTAGGCATTCTCAGTAGGTATGGTTTTTTGTCACAAACTTCTCCCTCTATGAGTCGACCAATCATGTGTCTAGATCTTATTAGATTTATATGTCTGCTTCCTCATGACTGGTTGTTGGCTTGTTGGGGCCTGACCCAAGTTCGAAGGTGATTTAGCTAAACAAATCCCGGTACTACTGGCGCTTTCGGCAACAGTCCACGGAGCGTGGATTGAAGTCTCACCCGAAGTAGTATGGGAGGGTACTAGAAGCAAGTTTCCACACCCTAGAGATGTCTGATGGGTTCAAGTGGTCCGCAGTTCGACCCTGCATGCATGTCGCTATGCACACTTACCCGTACCTCGCAGCCTAAGATGTTGTCTTCGCGCAGCCCTACTCGGGGGCAGAATAGTGTTATTACCCAAGTCCTTACTAGTATTTCAACGTTAGTTGATTAACTTAGCTTACTTGCATGTGTAAAGTATACTTAGCAATATAAGTCATTCATACAAGTGTGTGCAGTAAATAAATAATGTAATTTCAATTCATAACAATAGATAATAACTCAAGAATAGATACGCAGAATTGGTAACCAAACCTTTCTTTATTAATCTATTATTTGATTACAGACTCGACTCCACCCTGCGCACTCAGCTATAGGGGTCCACGCACTCAGCTGCGGACTCTACTAGGCCTCTGCGCACTCAGCTGCAAAGACTTCTTCCTACTCTATGACTCTAGACACACTTTTCACTTTGACTTAATCTATAAGACCTCTCATGCCCATTCTCCATTAGATCCCATTTCGTTACAACTTAGAGCCTCACTCTATTTGTGCAATCCCATGGTCCGTGGACCATGGGTAGGCCGAAATTACATTCAAAACTTAAGGTGGATAGCCCTATGACTCTAACATACATTTCGCACCCGCAATTCGCGAAGCTTTACAATAATATCAACTCAAGACTTGGGCTTTGAGCCCAAAAACATGTCATGGGGGGATTCCATGCCCAACAAGCCCCCAACACAAACATCATGACTCACCCTCAAGTCACTCTGTCGGCGTGGCGATCTTGGCGTGGAGTCCCTCCAACTGTTCTTGAATGGTACTGATGTCTGCAGTGCACTGAGTTGCTGCTTGTTGAACTTGCTGCATCCATTCTTCTGAGACCTCTATGTCTGGCATGCTTGCATGTATTTGTTCATGCATACCTTTTATGTGCACGCGCTTTCCTTCGATATTCACCGTGATTGTGAAGGCCTCATCAATCCATGGTTGAACGCATGCTTTGAGAACTGCTTCCTTATGGTGCATCACATCCATATGCTCCTTTAATGCCTTGGCTTGCTACATCCTCACAAGCCATTGAGTGAGGATGATTGTCTACGTAGTTCCTCTGACACTATCGCACTACTACTAGAGTTCCCACGCCTCTGTCTCCAGGTGTTGGATGATGGGTTCCTCATGTAATGTTGTGACGACCTCAAGTGCTTGTTCCAACATGCCAGTACAATCGTGCACTGCACCTCCAATTTCTTCCAATCCTGCTGCGATAGCGCTAACACACGGTTCTCTGATTTCTGGGGGAGTGGAAGGTTGCACCTTTAACCGCAGCTCGGTGATCTGGAGATTCAGCTCTAACTGCACTTTTGTTGTCTCTTCCTTGTCCTCACGGACTCCGATTGCCAAAATGTGGATCTGCACTTCTACCGATTGATCTGCTGCGATGGCCAGCTCCGAGACGCGTCGGCAAGCGTCATTTATCGTCTGCACCAAATTTTGATTTTACGACACCAATTTTTCACGCTGCAAGGTGAGTTGTTCCATTTTTATCTTCTGTTCGCAAAGAACTTGGATCGTGCAGCTCTCCCTAGTGCATAGCTCTACCATTATCCCATCATGTAGATGATACAATGTTTCGTGCAAAAGGGCAAGCCAAATTAAGGCCAAGGCCTTTCAACATGTTAACCGAAAACCTATCGGTCACATTCGCTATGACTAGGGCCCCTTCTAGCAACACTATCGTGTTTTCCATCCGTGCGTGCAGCATCTTCTCTACTTCCAAGGATCCTACCGCGAGGTGGATAGAAAGGTTACCCACCCGAGGGGGTCACACCAGTAATTCCTACAGCTGCACCCTAAGGGACCCCAACACAATCTGATGCTCCTGCATAAAATCCTGAAGCACTTCATTTGTGACATCGCAGACCATCTCACCGATGTCATGGAGATCACCTTCAGTTAAGGTGATCGGGTCAATGGCCAACTTCAAGGCCTTGACCTTATTCCTTGGTCCTGCTCGCTCTGTGATGTGTGGCCGCTTCAACTGTGTGGACATGGCCCCTGGGTCTGTGCTCCCTTTTGTTGTTTTTATTTCTTTTGCTTCCTGCCCCTATGAGGATGTTGCTTGGTCCTCATACGCCTTTGTTGTTGCTTCAGCCACCTGTGTTGTTGTTGCTTTTACAACCTTTTTCTACTCTGCAACTTTCTATGTCACTTCCCATCCTGCCCTTTCGTTAGTTGTTGCGATTTCTTTCCACCTTTTCTCTGCCAATTGATCATCCTTTTTCTTCTATGTTGTTGCCTTCTCCAGTTCTTCCATATCTGGGGCATGCCATTTGGGACACCATGTTTCCAATACAATAAAAATTGTGTCGTCAATGGCTACAAACGGTAGCTTCGTCCACTGTTTTGTCAAACCTTTTCGTGCCTTGATATAAATGTTGTGCATATCAGCTTTGAATTCTGCAAAACTCTGCACACTATTGTACACCGAGGTGACAGGTGTGGCTTCTGGTTTATCAACATCTGGATGTTCATTTCCATGAGCACCTAGAAGATTTTGGTGTCGCGGATCCGTTTCACGTCCTTTGTGGCCCAAAGTGAAGCGTACTTTGCGGCTTCCGATAAGTCTCTTTCAATGTTGGGGAATTGACTATCTTTTGGTAGTTCACATGCTACAAACATGATGGATAACAACAACCACACGTAGTGGAATTTTTTACCCTACTCCTGAGCTTCACGACATTTTTTCAAAAATTCCTCACAGAGGAATGCGGACCAGTTGAACTGGACCCCCTCCACGCACTACTCATCCAGCACGACCACTGGCGCTGGTAACTCATCAGCGTGGCACTTGCTCATAACTTTGTTGACCAGGAGTTGGGTTTCTACGCATACCCTTTTGTCCTTGATGCTAGATATGGAGTAGCCCCTCTTCTTCTTCTCTAGCTTGTATTTTTCCTTCGTGGCTTCTGCGAGAACCAAATCGCTGCCCTTTCCTTCGGTTATGGTCGCGGGGTCATTTCCTTTACAAGGGAGCCGAGAAATTCGGTGAATGAGGTCTATCGTGATGGGAATAGGCTCCTCCAACCATAGCTACCCATCATGCACCAGGCAGAGCAACTGCTTGATAACGAAAATGGTGATGGGTGTGTGGTGGAAATGTGGTATCCATAATAAGTGCAACAACCCGGCCTTTTCCACACCGCGCAGCCACTTCCGCAACTCTAATATTATCATCGCCCCCTCAATGTTCTGCTTCATTAGGTTCCCAGTCTCTAGGTGCAGGAACTTCTCATGGTTAGCGAGGTCTCAGCCTTCAAATTTCATGGTTGGCACATGGCCTAGGTGTGTGCCCTCAAATATAATGCCATCTGGGAGGAGTGGGGTCTTGAGTGAACTCTTCATTTCGTCCAGGTCCTTCGGCACTTTGGTTTTCCCTTTCCACGGAGGGACATACGCGGGTAATTTTATTTCAAAGCGTATAGGTTAATGATAAGGGCCTTTAAATATTCTTCTTCCTCATCTGTGTCAATCGTGACAGCTTTTCCTTTATCTACCATTGATAGCTTATTGCGTAGTGGGTTCCTCGGGGACACGCATAGAGGGGCCATTGCTTGTTTATCTTTCTTGGGTCTCGGTGTTCTCAGTGATTTGTGGATTTCTATCACAACCTCGATGCCTTCTGGAACATCCTCGACCATTAGGGTTTGCACGGCCTCGCCAGCAGTTACCTCTTCAATCCCTAAACCATCCTTAGTGGTTGTCATCATAGCTAGGTTGTATTCTATCACTTGTGAAATTAGGGGCTCAATTATTGCTGAGCTCCTAATGCTCAGTGATCTACTCAAGCACTCAATTCTCAAATGACCAAGTGTTGTTCGTTGGCCAACCCTTTGTGTTTTATAACACCTTTCGAATTCGAATTTGACTATTCCCCCCAATTTTGGGCCATTAATGCTTTCATGGAAAAAGTTTTTCCCAAATCTAGCCCATAAATCGCATTGTAAATGCCAATTGCCCACTCCATTTGGCCTCAAATCGAACATCCCATCTTGAATAGTGACACCAATGATCGCTTTTCGGCCAATCCGTGGGGCATTGCAGCCCTCCGTGCGTAGTCGTGGACCCTGTGATGCTTTGCTTCTGTGTGCATCCCCAATATCACGTAGCTTCCAAGAAAAATAGTTTATAGTCCCGCGCTTCCTTTCAACTGCCTGGAGTGCTAAGGCTGTCCTTCCTACGGCTAGTCAGGTGGTCACACTACCCATGTGAAGCTCCATCCCATTCTTCACCATGGTTCGCGGAGAATCCCCAACTTCCATAGTTGTGGTCGGCATCGTACACTCTATTATTTGCAATGCGCTACCCTGGTCACTACGTTTGGTGAGACGTGGTCTAAGCCAAGGCAGCAGACTAACCAATTCACGGTGATAGTTCTCCCATTTTTTTGTATGATCATATGCACCCTGTTTTACCATCCTTAGATTTTCAATGAGAAATGCTTCCTTTATTCCGTCTCCCATCTTCTTGGACTCTACATCCATCAAGTCACTTTCTCTTGTAGTCGTACCAGGTCTTTTTCGAGCTTGCGAAGTCTAAGGTTTCCATGGCGGATTTCTTCCTCGAGTCTTACCTGTTTTGTTTCTCATGGCTGTGTGATTCCTTTGTTTCGGGCATCAGGGACCATCGTATATATGGATGCTACTATGCGCGAACTAGGCTTCGCATGCTCCATAGGGATCACAACCCCTGCTTCATACTTCAACTTCAGAAGTTCTTGTGCGATCAGGGTTTTTCACCTGGTCTTATAAGCCCATAGAACCTTTGGTACGCACAGGTCCCAGTCAGTGTGTCTCACATGGTGGATCGTATTCAGCACTTCACACACCTTGTCAAAGGCTTCTACGTGGATCATCGTTGGCATGCTTGGTCTCGTCCAACTTCATTGTTCGTGCCCTTGTCTTTCCTGCTCCTACTTGCTGTTCTTGTTTTCTATCATGGGGACGATGTACATTCATGTAGGTTGCGTACCATACACTTGTACCCATATGGAGAGGTGGGTGTGTAGGTTGTTTCGTCCATCATACCTGGCTTCCATCCATAGCTGAGGATTTCCAAACCATATAAGCATCATCATTTGAATTCGTGCCAGTTCTCAAAACTTCTTTGATGCGTACCCCACCATCTCATAGGCGTAGCGCATAGTACCCATTTCAGAGCATCAAAACACTACTGTTCTAGCACTTCTCTTTCAAATTTGTTCAGGAATTCATCCACCACTATCAACCCATCATACATAGGCTAGTGCAGTGATCTTATCATCATGTTGCAATTGAGTGTGGTTACCTCATGTAACTAGTTATGCCATCGTTCTATTTCCTCATCTGAATCTGATGTGCAGGAGCTTTCACACTCCCACGAAATCCTGCCATCCACTGTTGGATTCACCTAGCCTTTTTCCCGAGCAGTTATCTTGTATATATAGTCTAGCTCGTCAATGCTCTCATCGTCACACACTGGCTCTATGTAGCGCAATCCTTCCACAGGGTCTAAAGGTACCACTACACACAGTGACTTTTTCTCAAAAATCATTTTGCGCTTCTTCAAGTTTATCACTCCATTCATGTCAGTGGCCCAATCGATTCCTAGTAGCGTGGGATAGGGATTTTTGTCATCGACATTCTTTATCACTTCGAAATCTGCAAGTGTGCTTGCACCTTCAATGTCTACCATTATTCCCTGCAATCTTCCCATCGGTAGAATCCTCTGCTAGTTCTCCATTCACAGTTGAATAGGGGATCATTGCAATGCAAGCCTTCCCATGCGCTCCCATGTTTTCTTTGGTAGTACATTCGCATCCGATCCTAGATCCAGAATCACTTGATCCATTTCATACTCTCTTATTTGTGCAGTCAATCTCATTTCCCTTCTTGTTCACGATGTGTGCTTCCCGAGCTTTCAGACTACGCGAGGTTATCCCGACCCAGAACACCTACTGTTGAGTTCCTGCAGTCCCTTCATAGCCTTGCTATCACGCAGCAACTTCATGCATGTCTCCAGAAAGGTAGTGAGCATTGAAGGATCCATCTCTAGTTCTAGTTGATCCTTACTACCTGAAGTGGAGGCCTTCATGAAGCTCTTCTTAGCTTCCATGAATGTCTCCTTCGCACACTCCAAATCAAACTCTAGTTCCTTTGTAGGAGCCTTGCAAACCCAAGAAATTTCTTCGAGTTCCTTGCCCTTGTCATTCCTGTCATAATACGGCTTTGGAGCACGATGTTTATATTCGGGCCCTCTTCGCACGGCTCAAACCTCATCATTTGCAAATTCTGAGTCGAGGGAGGCTGGAGTATCCCTTTATCACACAGCCTCGCTATCAATGTAGGGTAGTCCTCCATCTCATGATCAAACTGAGTACACTATAAACATGATGCTCTCATCAGAGTTGTACAATCGCAGGCATAATGCCCTGGCCCTCTGCAATTGTAACAAATCAGCTATTCGTGACCCCTTCCTGGTCCCATTCCACCTCGACCTCATCCGCGCCCCTGAAATCTAGTGTGCGCCATCTCTGCATTTTGATAGAGGGCTCGCGTTTCAGTCTGCACTCTGTAGGTAGGAGTACGATCCATCATCAATTCATAAATTTTACAGGTGCGCTCATCATGGCCTCCTGACCTGCAGAAATTACAGAACAATTGCTGGGACGTCTACGTATACTTCTGTAATAGATGACAATTATCTGTAGCATGTTTTCCTTCTATCTAACAAATCACGCACCATAATGCAGGCGCCACGCTCGATCTGACTTGTGCCTCTGGTCTTAATGGCATCAACCCTCTTACTGCCAAGTAGTTCACGAAGACTGGACAATGGTCCTTGTCATGCCTCTAGCCTTTGCATTTTATGCACAATACCTCCTCGTGCACCTTTGTCTCAGTTGTCATGTCCTGTTTCAAACTCTGCATTTCCAACCACAAATTTTTCAGTTGTGCGTGGATTTGTTGGACTCCCAGGCTAGGATCTTGTATTGGGGTCTCGTGCAGTCTCATTGAAATCTCCAAAGCTTTGACCTGGGTGGATAACTTCTGTTGTGACAGCATCATCCTTAAATGCGGCATTAGTGACGCTACAAACCATGCACGGTGATGTCCATCTGTCAAGGTCATGTTGGCTTCACGAATCATACTCTTCAATCTGTGATCCAGATCCCATGGGGTGTTGCCTGGAAGCATCAAGGTTTCCTTAAACTTGATAATCGATTGTGTCTCTGATTTTGGCCTGCTAAATTCCCTGTTAAGCACAGCTTGGATATCTGTGATCCCCGGGTTTGGATGGTCATTATAATGCTTAATGTACCATGTTAATGCGTGATCCTACAATGCGCTTACCAGCATTTCCTTCTTTATATTTTCATCCACGACTCCTTGTGCTTCCCATACAGCTTTTACCACAAACCAAAATTGGTCCAAATCTTTGTTCCCTAATCCTCTAAATACCTAAAATTTTATCGTGCTCATCATATTGAACTATGGTGGTGGCGGAGGTGGTAAAACTGGTGGTGGTGTAGGTGGAGGTGGTATGCACGAAATTCATTGCCTTATCAGACTGATCACACTTCTTGGTGAAACTTTCACGAGCTATTCCTCGCTTTCTCACCAAGGAGAAATCAAGGGGCTATTTTCTATTTCTGTGCTACCTTCATTTCTATAGATCCTCCCACTCCGCGTAGCCTCAAACATCAATTTATTAGCATAACCTGCTTTTCACACAATAGAATTTTAATCCAAGTGTTCAAAGATTTAATTTACTTACCTCACGGTCCTTTGAGGAAGTGTCATTCTGCCTCACTGTAGCTGACTGAAGTATCTACCACAAATTCGGTGATAAACCCTCCTATGATTCGATCGAGCCAATGGTCCACAGTGCACGCGATCTTATCTTCTAACGCTTCTCGTCTGTGCACCAACTCTGGAGTCCACACCATTGGTTTGTCAAGCCTACACCTTCCTTGACTATCTGCTAGCTTCACGATCCACTCGTACAACTCAGAGGGGAATGATGCAAAGAAAATTTCATGGATTTCCATATATAAGTAGCGCTCTAACCATTATTCCTTTGATACTCATGGATTCCTATTTTTCTGCACCGCGAACTTGTGAATCTTTCTATCCAACCACCCTTCAATTTCTTTCTTCGTTAGATTCCAATGACACAACATCAGACATCCCTTATGCAGGTCCCTGTCCCAGCAACAGAACCATTTGTTGGCTTGTTGGGTCCTGACCCAGGTTCGGAGGTGATTTAGCCAAACAAATCCCAGTATTACTTGCCCTTTCGGCAATATTCCATGGAGCGCGGACTGAGGTCTCACTTGAATTAGTATGGGAGGGTGCTAGAACAAGGTTTCTGCACCCTAGAGATGTCTGATGGGTTCAAGTGGTCTGCAGTTCGACCCTGTGCACACATCGCTACGTGCACTTACTTGTACCTCGCAGCCTGAGATGTTGTCTTTGTGCGGCCCTACTCGGGGGCCGAACAGTGTTATTACCATGTCCTTACTAGTATTTCACCATTAGTTGATTAAATTTGCTTACTTTCATGTGTAAAGTATACTTAGCAATATAAATCATTCGTACAAGTGCGTGCAGTAAATAGATAGTGTAAATGTAATTCATAACAACAGATAATAACTCAAGAACAGATACGCAGAATTGGTAACAAAACCTTTCTTTATTAATCTCTTCTCCGATTACAGACTCGACTCCACCCTACGCACTCAGCTATATGGGTCCGCGCACTCAGTTGCGGACTCTACTAGGCCTTCTATGCACTCAGCTACAAAGCCTTCTTCCTACTCTACAACTCTAGACACACTTTTCACTTTGACTTAATCTCTAATACCTCTCATGCCCATTCTCCATTAGATCCCATTTCTTTACATCTTATAGCATCGCTCTATTTATACAACACCATGGTCTGTGGACCATGGGTAGGCCAACATTACATTCAAATCTTAGGATGAACATCCCTATGACTCTAACATACATTTCGCGCCCATAATTCTCGGAGCTTTACAATTATATCAACTCAAGACTTGGGCTTTGAGCCATAAAACATGTCGTCAGAGGATTCCATGCCCAACACTGGTCCCATGTCAGATTGGCCCTGTTGTGGTGAACTACTTAAAATATCTTGGAAATTATCAACCAGATCATCTTCCTCGGGCAGGAGATCCCTTATTTCTTTGACTCCCTAAGAGGGGATTTTTGCTTCCTATTCTAGAGAAGATAACAAGGTGATGGGTTCAAGGTTCTAAGTACCGATGGTTGAAATTTTTTGTCTAAACATGCTTCTAGTGTGTCATTGCCCCTGTGAGGAGGTCGGAATCTCAGATACATTTTTTATGTACTATACTAGTGGGAAATGGTGTTGCTTCCTCCTCTTCTCTAGAGAGTTTCATCATCCTTTTCTTATAGGCTACATTATCTCCCTCCTGCTGTTTATCTATTGGTGAGTCAACTAATTTCGCAACCTCCACTTGAGGACTTTTTAGTTTTTTCTATTGAGGCTCTTCAGTTGCTGCATCATTATTTACAGGGTCACTCTTTTGCTTCCTACTCATTTTGCATTTCTTTCTCTTTGAGACTAGGGTTGGTTTCTTTGTTGATGAATTGGGGTTTATAAGTTTGGGCTTCTTCAAGGGTTTTTCCAAAAGGCCTCCTCGTTTTTCGATATAGGGGTTATATCAGGGTTTTGGCCTTGTTTAGAAATGAAATCAGGAGGGGCCTCAATTCCTTGTCCCAATTTCTTTGATCGAGGGATAATAACCCTTTGTTGACCCTTGATTTGGTTTTCTTCACTGAGAAAACTTTCAATCAAAAACTCTTCCCAATACTTCTTAGGCTGACTAAACTCATGAAAAACTAGCATCTTGATAAGATGGCGGTGACATAAGCTAGTTTCAGCATTTTTGGTAGTGGATTGAACACCCCGAGCGACCTTATATAAAATTCTATGGATGAAAAATAGAAAATTTACTTCACACTCGTTTGAAAAGTGCAAGAGAAGCCTAATGTGGTAAAGGAAAACAACGGCATACCTACCCTAGTAGGTGAAAAACCTCTACAATGCAGTGATGAGTGGCCATGGTGGGACAATGGGGTGTGAAACCTTAAGTACTCACACTTACAATATGCAATTGTATTTAAAAGCTTATTAATATAACTTTGAAGGCCTAAGCCTTATCAAATCATTTCCAATGTGACCTTGCGCTCAGACCCAAAGGCTTAAGTTACAATTCAAAAACTCATTGACGAAAATTAGACCTATGGTTTTGTGATTTTCGATGTTGGTATTCTTTTCCACTCCGGTGAGGCTATGAGAAAAGGGTTTCATCCTTGTGCTTCTTCTCTATTCTCTGGTTTCAAGAATGCAAAATAGCTTGTGGCGTCAGCCCTCTAGTGGCTATGTTGCTCCTTGCAACCTTTAACCTTGCATTGGGTAACTGTTTTACTTCAGTCGCGACTTTGACCTTGTTGTTTTCAAGTCATTCTGCAATTTCATGTATCCATTGGTTAATGTATTTTCTTGGGTCGATGTTCTGACAAGTTCTTGGTCCCTTCTCCAGGAAACTCGGCCTCTACACGACTAGTAAGTTTTCTGTCAGATTTTTGCTTTCAATTCTTTTCGAGTTTCCTCTAACTCTTCTGCTCCTTCCTCGTAGGGATTCCTTTTAGAGTTAGATTTTGTAATGTTGCTGTCTGTGTGGGTTGTTTTCCCCTTCTCCTGGATTCTAACCCTACTATTCCATAAAACCTTAGTACTGAGAGAGTGACTTCACCTTCGCTGCAGCGTGAGCTTTCTCGGCTCCTCTAAGGAATGTTGTTCAATTTAGTGTTGTTCAATTTAATCTTCGTGCAGCTTTGCTATCATTTTTAGTTTCTCTAGTCATGGATCTAATTCTTTGTTTTTGTGCTTTTGCAGGTGTTGTAGTTTAGATGGCCTCCAACTGCGCCTAGCTTCTTCAGCAACCCTGTGTAGACAAGGTAGGGTCTTACCCTTTCGTTTTTCTCTATTTTGAATTGATTTTGGTTGTTCTATGTTGTTTGTGAGCTTCAACAATTAAGAACCCATATGGGTTTTCGACCTCCCTTGCTCTGGCTTGATGTAATTTAAATTTTGTTAAAACCCTTATGGGGTTTGGTATTTAGGCCTCTTTCGTCTTTCTGTTAGCCTGAATAGGTTGTTCGCTTATCGTGGTTTCTATTGTTCCTAAGACTGTGAGGAAATAAAAATATATATATGGCTATTTAATTTGTAATTTGTAAATGATATTGTTACCTGTGCTTGCTTTCCTCATTCGTCATTCAATTTATTTTGATTGTATTTGGTCCTTGCTTCTGGATCTATAACAACTTATTTGTCAATCTTGTTTCAGCATCTAGATGGTTTCAGCTCCCTCTAAACTATCATCTTAAATATATAATGTCTCACACAGAGAAGAAAACAACTTTTATTTTAAAGTATAAAAGTAACCATTACACACTTGCTTGCTCACAAAGAAATTTATCTTCCTGACTACTCTCTCCCTCTGGATGGCAAAGCCTCACTTGGTGGTCTGGCTCAGTTTTAATACCTTGCCTATAACTCCATAAGTTGAGAAATTGTCATTCAGTTTTATGGAACTAATTAACTAATTAAACTAACCCTACTAACTAATTATTCCTAATTTATTATTTAACTTTGGAAAACAAAAATTACAAGGCTATGTTAGCCCGACCTTTAGCCTTCAAGGCAAAAAATTAAAATTAAAATGTTCTCATGACCAATCAAGGATAACAAATGCTCGGCTACAGTTGTAGCCCTTCAATTGGATGCCCCTACATGAGGCTCCCAGGTAAATTAATCTCATGGATCCTGCCCATGAGCTCTTTGATAGAGTACCTGATACCTTGAATTCGTGCAGCATCTAACCAAGAACTATCCTTAATAGGATAGTTCTTCCACTTCACCAGATATTGCAAATATTCTTTTTTTTACGTCTTCTTGGCTATCTGCTTGTCATCTTTCCAAACTATCTTCCACATCAATAGCAACATATGGGTATAGATTTGTCACATTAAAAATGGGTGAGATTCCGATTCCCGAAGGTAACTGCAACTCGTAAGCATTTGCAGAAAACTTCCAGAGGATTTTACAAGGTCCAATTTTCTTCATCTTCAGCTTGTTGTACTCCCATTTAGGAAATCCTTCTTTGCGTAAGTGTACTAGTATCAGGTCTCCTACCTCAAACTGTACCTCTCATCTTTTCAAATCTGCTTTCTGCTTATCATTTTGGCTATTGTCCTATAGCTTTTGTTTGACCTGCTCATGAAGATCGATGATTGCTTTTGTGAAATCTTCGCCATCAACACTTCTACACTCCAACTGTCCCAAGTCCCTCAACTCAAATATCCTACATGGGTGTATTCCATAAAGGATTTGGAAAGGGCTTCTGGATGTACTTTTGTTGGGCGAGTCATTATAGGTAAACTCCGCTTGTGCAAGCACACGATCCCACTGTTTGGAATTCTCACCAACTAGACTCCTTAGTAAATTCCCTAGACCTCAGTTCACAACTTTATTTTTCCCATCTGTCTGTAGGTGATAAGCTGAGCTGAAATTGAGTTTGGTGTCTAAATTTTTCCACAATGTTCGCCAGAAATGGCCTATGAACTTCACATCCCTATCTGAGATAATGGATTTTGGAAATCCATGTAATCTAACTATTTCTGAGAAGAACATGTGTGCTACATGTGTGGCATCACTTGTCTTTTGGCATGGAATTAAATTCGTCATCTTGGTGAAATGTTCCACCACCACCATGATGGAATCGTAACCCTGTTGTGTGTTTGGTAGACACAAAAAAGACTCCAAATTGACTGATTCCCAAGGTCTACTTGGAATAGGTAAGGGTGTATACAACCTTGTGTTTTGACTGCATCCTTTTGTATTTTGTACATCCCTTCACATCCTCAACCAATAGTAGAAATGACTCAGTTATTACAAAGTCTTATCGACGCCAAAATGTCCCGCCAAACCACCACTGTTTTTTTCCTGAATCAAGTTCTCTGCATAGAACACTCCGGAACACACAATTATCCTCCTTTGAACGACAATCCCTCCTACAAGTTATAGTCCAACCATGGGCTATTGTCCCTCAATAGTGGATTTTGGAAAGCTTCATAAGCTTCTTTAAAATCTGTATCCGTCCCGTACAAAACCTTAAGGTGCTTGAATCCCAATACTTGTATTGTGCTTTCTTGCAAGATCAAACTTCTTCTACTTAATGCATCTTCCACCTTATTAGATTGACCACTGATGTGTTTCAAAAAAAATGTGAAGCTCTGCAAATACTCCACCCATTTTCCGTGCTTATGATTCAACTTGTGTTGTTGCATAATGTAATGTAGCACTAAATTATCTGAAAACAAGACAAATTCATTAGCTAATAAATAATGTCACCAATGTTTCAATGCCTGGACGACTGCATAAAATTCCTTATCATAAGACGTGTACTTTTGCCTACTCTCATTCATCTTTTCACTCAAATATGCTACCGGCTTATCTTCTTAACTGAGCACTGCACCAATGGTTGTCCCACTGGCATCATAATGAACTTGAAAAATTTTGTTGAAATCTGGTAGCTTCAAGACTG
The DNA here is from genome assembly GCA_000404065.3 of Pinus taeda. Classification (NCBI taxonomy): domain Eukaryota; kingdom Viridiplantae; phylum Streptophyta; class Pinopsida; order Pinales; family Pinaceae; genus Pinus; species Pinus taeda. The sequence goes on from APFE030296820.1 coordinate 117,774, forward strand.
GTTGTTCAGTAATCCTTTTCTTCAAAAGCTGAAAGCTCTTTTCAGCAGATTCTATCCAATAAAAAGGTTGATTTGCCTTCTTAATGGTATCCACCATAGGTGCACAAATACCACTGGAATTTTTAATAAATTTTCAATAGAAACTCGCCAATCCATGAAAACTTCGCACCTCAAATAGACCTTTAGGAGAAGGCCAACTAACTATAGTTGCAATCTTGTCTGGGTCCATCTTCAATTCATTTCAGAGATTACAAATCCTAGATAAATCAGTTCTTTCTTGAAAAAAGAACACTTTTTAAGATTTATCAGCAATTTATTTTGCTATAATTTTTCTAGCACATACCTGACATGTCAAAAATGCTCCTCCCTAGTCTTGCTGAATATAAGTATGTCATCTAGATATACGACCACAAATTTTCCTATGAATTCATGCAACATCTCATTCATCAAGTGTATGAATGTGCTGGGAGAATTACTCGGCCCAAATGGCATAACTAGCCATTCATACAAGCCTTCATTGGTCTTGAAAGCCATCTTCCACTCATCACTTTCTCTGATCCTGATCTGGTGATAACCTCTCTTTAGATCTATCTTTGAAAAGTATTTTACCCCACCTAAACAATCCATCATATCATCCATTCGAGGTAAAGGAAACTGATACCTGATGGTGATTATATTAATCGCTCTGGAATTAGTACACATTTTCCATTCTCCTCCTTTCTTGGGGGCTCAAACAGTCAGAATGCACAAGGGCTCAGACTTTCTCGAATCAATCCCTTATACAATAAATCCTGTACTTGTTTTCTAATTTCCTCACTATTCTTTGGACTCATCTGGTAAGTAGCCTTGTTCAGTAAACTGGCTCCCGGAATGAAATCAATGTGGTGACTGATGCTCCGCTTGGGTGGAAACCTATCAGGCAGATCATCTACCACAATATCACTAAATTCCTACAACATCTCCTATATCTCCACAGGCAGATCAGTAATTTTGGTATGCAGCAATACCACTCTTGGTCTTTGCACAATGGCATAGTTCACCTCATTACTTCCAACCTATCGTAGAAATTCCTTTCCCCCTATCAATAGGGTCTTAGTTCCGCTAGCTTCGGTATCTTTTCCTTCCTTCATGGGCACGAGTGTATGCTTCACTCCATCTTTAACAAAGTTGTAGCAATTATTTTCCCCATCATGGACGACCTTTCTATCATACTACCACGGTCTTCCCTGCAGAATATGGCATACGTCCATAGGCATAATATCACACATCAGGTTGTCCTTATACTTCCCAATGTGGAACTCCACCTCACACTACTCATCAACCAGCAACTGGTGTCCTTTCTGCAGCCAAGACACCTAATATGGGCTTGGGTGTTTCAACTTATTCAACCCCAACTTTTCCACCATCTTAGTGGCTACCAAGTTATCAGTGCTTCCACTATCGATAATCAACTTGCAGCATTTTCCATGTGACTTGCACATAGTATGGAATAGTGCTTTCCATTGTGTCATGTCAGTCACTTCCTTAGTTGGTTTCAGAAGAACCTTATTCAACACCAAGGCTTCACCTGTTTCAGGGGCATCCTCCACCTCTTGTGGTGGCACCTCTACTGCTTCAGGTTGAGCAATGTGTGCTCCCCTCTGTCCAACTTGTTCGCTTTCAGGACATTCAAAAGACATGTGCCCCCCATTTGTGACACTTGTAACACTAATAGGCATTTCCTCTGCCTCTGCCATTACCTCTTCCTCATTGGTATGACCTTCCTCCTCTAGTGTTACCTTCTTTTCTAGTCTATCCCGAATTTTTCAAACTGATACCCTCTTCATTGCTGTTGGTAGTCCTACCTCTGCCAAAGGACTGTCCTTTTCCTCTATTGGAACCACATCCTCTCTTTGCATTCTGCTTCCTGGTAGTCTTTTATTCTGCCTTCAAAGCACATTGATATGCCTCCTCAATAGTTCTAGGAGAAAGAATGTTGATTTCATCTAGGAATTCCATCCGCAGACCATTCACAAACCTTGTTGTCTTTTCAGGGGTACCTTCAACATATCCCCCCCTCAGGTTCACTTTATAAAATTATTCAGTGTATTCTCTTACAATCATCATTCTCTGTCTTAAATTTTGCACCTGTCTGTAAAGGGAAATTTGATAATATTTAGGCAGAAATTTACTCTTCATCTTTGCAATCATCATGTCCCATTTCTTGATCAAGGGCTTGTTTAATATTCTTCTTTCTACCTGCACACCGTCCCACCACAGTGTTGCATGTCCTTTCAATTTGGTGACAGCAAACCTGATCTTCTTGTCTTTGCTGATTTCTTCATAATCAAGATATTTATCTAGTTCACTTATCCAATCCAACAATGCCTCTATGGAAAAACTGCCATCATAATTAGAAAGCTATGGTTTTGGCTTGTTACTAGCCAGCAAAAACTAATCTCAACAGTTCAATCGTTGGTCCCTCTTCATCTGACCCATCCATCGTGGCTGCGTTTTCTTCCTCACTGTCATCCCCACAATTTGGATCTCTGCACCTTCCTACTTCCACTACTGCCAAATGTGCAGTCAAGGTCCTGATCTCTTCTTGTGGCCCTTCATCTACTACTCTTTTTATGGCTCTACCTCGACCTCTTCTACCTACCTCCATCTTTACTGAGAAAAAGGAACAAACCTACTTTGATACCACAATTGGTGGGACCATGGGGTGTGAAACCTTAAGTACTCACACTTACAATACGCAATTGTATCTAAAAGCTTATTAATATAACTCCGAAGGCCTAGGCCTTATCAAATCATTTCCAGTGTGACCTTGCACTTAGAATAGATGGCCTAAGTTACAATTCAAAAACTCATTGACAAAAATTAGCTTAGAGTTTTGTGATTTTTGAAGTTGGTATTTGTTTCTGCTCTGGTGAGGCTATAGGGGCAGGGTTTCATCCTTATGCTTCTGCTCTATTCTCTGGTTTCAAGAATGCAAAATAGCTTGTGGCTTCGGCCCTCCAGTGGCTGTGTTTCTCCTTGCAACCTTTAACCTCACTTTGAGTAACTATTTTACTTATGTCGTGGCTTTGACCTTGCTGCTTTCAAGTCGTTCCACAATTTAATCTATCCGCTGGTTAATGTGTTTATCTTGGGTCAGTGTTCTGACAAGTTCTTGGTCCCTTCTCCAGGCAACTCGGCCTCTACACGAGTGGTAAGTTTTTTGTCTACTTTTGGCTTTCAATTCTTTTCGAGTTTCCTCTATCCCTTTTGCTCCTTCCCCACAAGGCTTCCTTTTAGAGTTAGCTTCTATAATGTCACTATCTACATTAGATGTTTGCCCCTTCTCCTGGCTTCTAACCCTACTGTGCCATACAACCTTGGTACTGAGAGAGTGACTTCACCTTCGCTACGACGTGAGCTTGCTTGGCTCCTCCAAGGTAAGTTGTTCAATTTAATGTTGTTCAATTTAATCTTCGTGCAGCTTTGCTATCATTTTCAGTTTCTCTAGCTATCAATCTAATTCTCTGTCTTTGTGCTTTTGCAAGTGTTGTAGTGTAGATGGCCTCCAGCTGTGCCTAGCTTCTTCAGCAACCCTGTGTAGACAGGGTAGGGTCTTACCCTTTCATTTTTCTCTATTTTGAATTGATGATGGTTGTTATGTGCTATTTGTGAGCTTCAAAATTTAAGAACCCAGATGGGTTTTTGGCCTCCCTTGCTCTGGCTTGATGTAATTTAAATTTTGTTAAAACCCTTACGAAGTTTGGTATCTAGGCCTCTTTCGTTTTGCTATTTACCTGAATAGGTTGTTCGATTTTCATGGTTTCTATTGCTTCTGAGACTATGAGGAAATAAAAATATATATACATCTATTTAATTTGTAATTTGTAAATGATATTGTTACCTGTGCTTACTTTCCTTATTCGTCATTCAGTTTATTTTGACTGTATTTGGTCCTCACTTCTGGGTCTGTAACAACTTATTTTTCAATCTTGTTTCAACATCTATATGGTTTCATCTCCCTCTAAACTATCATCTTAAATATAGAATGTATCGCACAGAGAAGAAAACAACTTTTATTTAAAGTATAAAAGTAACCATTACATTCTTGCTCACAAAGAAATTTATCTTCCTGACTACTCTCTCCCTCTGGATGGCAGACCCTCACTTGGTGGTTTGGCTCAATTTTAATACCTTTTGTATAACTCCATACAGCTGAGAAATTGTCATTCAGTTTTCTGGAACTAATTAGCTAATCAAACTAACCCTACTAAATAATTATTCCTAATTTATTCTTTAACTTTGGAAAACAAAAATTACAAGGTTGTGTTAGCCTGACCTTCAGCCTTCAAGGCAAAAATAAAAATAAAAATGTTCTCATGACCAATCAAGGATAAAAAATGCTCAGCTATAGTTGTAGCCCTTAAATTGGATGCCCCTGCATTAGGCCACCATTCCTCCTCTATGCAGCTTCGCAGAAATCCCTTCAACCAATTAATAGACTTGTATGTAGGCTTCAAGAACTTGGCACAGTCATCCCATTCGAGCGGCCCTCTTTTAAAATATTTTTCACTAGTTAATGGAAATCTGGTTACCTTGATAATTAACTTTTTAGTAACCTTAGTTTCCAAGATCCCGACCTCTACAAATTTTCCATTGAAGCTCTACGTGAAGTCCATAGCTACCCTGCCATTATAACCCTAAAATGTTCGAAGAAAACCCATCCATCCCTTCTCCTCAAACTTCCCCTTACACACTACATACTCTAGGCTATTGTGAAATTGAGAAAATGTGGGTTGATGGTAGTCGGCCCCCATGCCTAAGGTGGAAAAATGTTGAAGGTTAGAAGGAAAATGTAGAGATTCATAGGTCGGTTAACAACTAGCAATGAGACAGACAACCTTTGTTTTAAGGGTTTCACATAGATTTAAATTTATTTAAAATGACAATGATGTATTTTCTAATTATTTCATGGATTGGTTGCCTGTAATGATGAGTAGGTACTTAATGCATGTATAACACGAATAGGAATGAATGGGAAGGGTAGTGGGATACAATGATTTAGTATTAGTTGGATATGGAAAAGACATGTAAATCATTGCAACACGGGAGGTAGATCACCATTAAGTTCCATTATTCATATTCTTTGAATTATTCTAAGTAAATGCAAATTCATTCATAGCTCGATATGAATGCATAATGATATTCAGGACCTCAAAAATAATAATGATGGGAACACTTGAGCTTTAGCTGAGTGACCTCTCCATTTGTCGACTTCACTACAAAAACTAATATTTAATTATGAATGATCCAAAAACTTTTCAATTTGTTACCTCCATTGATTCTAATGTGTCTAGGCCGAAGTTGAAACCATTTATCATTCTTTTAACTTGATATTCAAGCTTATAAAATTTATGCAGTACCTAACTTAGTCTATGATCAATACCGATTAAGTATAAAACCTTTGAACTTTACTTATGAAGTCATGAAAATAGTGAAAATTATGATTGTACTGGAAGAAAAATGAACAGAAAGCTTCCTTGAAACTTCATGTAAGCCAACTTTAGGAATTGTGATTGAAATTTGACTTATGCTTTCTCTAGAAAAATCTGGTGCCATCATCCCATGGATTTTGATCAAGCCTAGAATGATCACTACCTGGGGCATTTCAATTTTTGGGAGTTTGAAATGCACAAAAGAAGACTCCAAGGGGAGTTTCCTTTCCGTATTATGTTGAGCCCGAAAAAGAATAATTTTGTACTCAGCAGAGCCCTATCTACCACTTCCTCATAAATTTAACGAGCCTTAGTCTTTCAATGGTTGGGGTATTAAATTTTAGAGAGTCTAAAAAATAGAAAGTAAACTCCAGGGATTTTCTTTTCCCTAATTATTCTACTGAGCCTGAAAAAGAATAATTTTGTACTCAGCAGATCCCTAACTACTATTGTCCCATTAATATTAACGAGCATGGGTCATTCAACGCTCAGAACATTAAATTTTAGGGAGTCTGAAACATTCACAGTAAACTCCAAAACATCCTTTATGTAAATAAGTCAAGTCCAGATAAATGAATAAAGCTATCCTTGACAGATTTCCTCTTTATTCTTTGTGAGTTGTGGAGGAAAACAAAATTAAGCACATTTTTACTATGCACACACACACACATACACACACACACAAATATATATATCTATATATATATATATATATATATATATATATATATATATATATATATATATATATATATATATATATTATATATGAAAAATAAATCAATTTGAAGAACTAGCAGGAGTTGGATCCCCCTTTTGAACCAACTCCATTTCTAGACCCTGCATCACATTCTGCAAAAATTATTATCAAGAAAGTGGGTGGTGGTAGATTTTCATCTTGTGGCCATTAACCACAAACTAAGTTTGATCATCAACAATGGTTTTAATGCTTACTGAGCCATTATCAAAGACTTCCTCTACTTTATAGGGCCCCAACCATATAGTTGAAAATTTCCCTTTGAAATGTTTAAACTTACTATCATATAGTAGCACCCAATTCCCTGGTTGGAAGACCTTTTTCTTGATATACTTATCATGCTACCGAGCTCTCTGATCATGTACAAACATATTTCACATGAAGGCATCTTGTGTGTTCATCAAGTTCGTTGAACTGAAGTATTCTTTTTTTTTGGGCTTCATTTATATCCATTCCCAGTTGAGTAGCAATCTAAAATGTTTTTACTTGAAATTCAATGGGGAGAAACATATTCTTCCCATATACTAACTCATTGCAAGGATATCCTGTCACATTCCTCAATGTTATCCGATAAGCCCATAAAGCTTCTAGAAGCCTATCAGCTCAGTCCCCATGGTGTAGTTGAATTGTTTTAGTGAGAATGGACTCCAAGACTTTGTTAGTAGATTCAACCTATATGTTTTTCAGAGGGTGGTATGTGTAGAATTTTGTAGAATATTTCTACAAATCAACTAGCTCTGATACCATGTAGAACTTTTTCTACAAATCAGCTAGCTCTAATACCATGTAGAAACTTCCCGCCTGTAGATCACCTAGTAATGGAATCTACTAAAGAAAAACACTTGATCTACTTCTACAACCAATTTAGCGGAATCTTAATCAACCATGAGCAACATCAATAATAACACATATAACTGATAAAGAGAAATCAATCACACATAACACAAAATATATCACTGGGGAAAGCACCAGCATAAAACCCCAACACTATATTATCAATCAAGTGGAAATCCTCTTCAACATACAAAAAGAATCAGCTCAATAGCTATCCTGCTTTCTCTGTACTATTATGATCTTCAATAAGAAGATGAAAATCATGGACTACCTAGGCCTCAATATATAGGCTAAAAGTCCTCCAATCTCCTATAATAGATCCTTCTCCATGCAAGGAATACTTACTAGAAATATCCAAGCATCTGATTGTACATTGTCCCACATCTGATCTCAACTGGGTCTCTGACAGAACTAACATGCAACAGTTATCCATGAGTGAATTCTCAGTTATCTAAAATAATAGTTGTCACATGCATGCAAGCATTAACAAACTATATTTTATTATTTTAACAACTTGTTAAAATAATCTAACTAGATCTGGCTAGTTATAACTAAGTCAACTAATTCTCTTATTATAGAACTCATACTTATTCCCTCAATCAGTGGAGGAAATTAAGGATAAATTCCTCAATCAGTGGGACAACTCATGTGCTTGCTCACAAAGACTTCAAATTCGAATTTCCTCAATCAGTGGGACAACTCATGTGCTTGCTCTACCATGGGTATGACTGTTAACACAGACAAAACAAAAGTTATGATTATCAAATCTAAGAAGGACACTTGCGCTAATTTTACGTAGACAGATAAAGACTTGAGGAAGTGTATTCTTCAAGTAGCCTAGGAATTGATATCCAGTCACAAGCTCAACTGGAACCATTAGCATCTGAGAAAAGATCAATGGGGGATGGAAAGCTTATTTTGGTCTTGAAAATAACTGTAAAACAGCAAACCTCGTAATGTGGATAAAAAGAAGTTCCTTTTGAACTTTAGTCACTCTTGTTAATTCTTATATGGCTGTGAGTTTGGGGCTGTCAGCATCTAGAGAATATTAAAGATTGAGCAAATCCAGAAGCGTTTTATAACTTATAACCTAAAAATTAAAAGTAATACACCATATCCTATTCTCCTTATAGAAGCAGGTCTTTCTTCTATTGAGAGCCTATCTATGCTCAGGTTTCTGATGTACAAGCACAAGCTCAATAACATAGACAATCATAGACTTCCTAAGCTAGCTTTAAATTCTAGCCAAAATCACCTAAGGCTTAACCGGGGATGGCATAAGGACACAAGGGCCTGGTTAAACTATTGGGAGATCAATGAGAACGATGCTTTGCAAAACATAAATAA
>APFE030296820.1:128420-145945 GCA_000404065.3 Pinus taeda
CACTCCTCAAACCATCAAGATAGAAGGACAAATCAACAAGAAAAAGGTAATAGTGTTGATTGATTCAGGAAGTACTCACAATTTTATTCATTGTAAGGTAGCAAAAGAATTGAAATGCTTCTTATATCCAGCACCAGAGTGTCAAGTGATGGTTGCAAATGGAGGAACAATAAATTGCTCTGGAAAGTGCCATAATATCAAGCTATCCATGGGAGAATATGTATTGACTAGCCCAATACTCTCCATTCCAATGGGAGGTGTTGATGTTGTATTAGGAGTCCAATGGCTACAATCCTTGGGTACAATAGCTTTTAATTTTCAAGAACTTTTCATGAAATTTTCTATGGAAGGAAAGGAAGTTGTATTAATAGGTATTGCAGGGAAACCGGGAAAGATAATCAGCTCTAATGGTATGACAAAACTTCTAAAAAATGAACAAAAAGGTGTAATTGCACAATTATGTTCGCTAGATGTTTCCACATTGGAATCATCTATTTCTCCAGATCTCCAAATAGTCTTGGACAATCATTCCAAGGTATTTGAGACTCCCAAAGGTCTCCCACCTATTCGTGATCATGATCATGCTATTCATCTGATTCCAGGAAGTGTTCCTCCAAACATCAGGCCGTACAGATATCCTATGCCCAAAAGAGTGAAATTGAACGTATGGTTGCAGAAATGCTAGAGGCTGGTATAATTCAACTGAGTCAAAGTTCTTTCTCTGCTCTAGTAGTATTGGTGCACAAAAGGATGGATCATGGCGCATGTGTCTGGATTATAGGGAGCTCAACAAGCTCACTATTAAAGATAAGTTTCCCATTCCTGTCATTGATGAATTACTGGATGAATATCATGGATCAATTTACTTCACCAAGTTGGATCTTTGTTCAGGATATCATCAAATCAGAATGAAGATTGAACATTCCAAAAACAGCATTTAGAACTCATGAGGGTCATTATGAATTTTTGGTCATGCCTTTTGGCCTTACCAATGCACCTTCTACATTTCAAGTTTGATGAATTCCATTTTCAAACCATTCCTTAGAAAATTTGTGTTAGTATTTTTTGATGATATACTAATCTACAGCAAGTCTTGGAAGGATCATGTTGAACATGTTGACAGGGTGCTACAAACTATTGGAGGAGAAACAATTATATGCAAAAAGATCGAAATGTTTCTTTGGAGTCCAAGAGGTGGAATATCTGGGTCATATTGTATTCTCATGAAAGGAGTTAAGGTAGACCACTTGGCCAAAATTAAAGCCATTAAGGAATGGAGAAATCCCCACATCCATAAAGCCATCTGCGAGGATTTCTCAAGTTTGACAGGGTATTATCGCAAGTTTGTTTAAGAATTATGGGAGAATAGCAACACCTCTAACAACACTATTGAAGAAAGATGCATTTTCATGGACTCGAGAAGCAACAAAGGCCTTCAAACATCTTAAAGAGGCAATGTGCCAAGTACCGGTCTTAGCTACACTGGACTTCACAAAAACCTTTATTGTGGAATGTGATGCTTCAGGAAATGGAATTGGTGCTGTTTTAATGCAAGATGAAAGACCCATTGCTTTTGAAAGTCGTCCAATCAAGGGAATTTTTTTACACAAAGCTATTTATGAGAAGGAAATGTTGGCAATACTCCATGCACTTAAGAAATGGTGACCCTACTTAATGGGAAGACACTTCAAGGTAAAAATGGATCATGATAGCTTAAATACTTTTTAGAACAAAGATTATCCTCTGAAGAGCAACAAAAGTGGGTCACAAAGATGTTGGGTTATGACTTTGAAATCATCTACAAAAAAGGGAAGCAAAATGTTGTGGCAGGTGCACTCTCAAGAAAGGATGAGGATGTGGAAGCATTGTTGTGTGCCATTTCTATTATCCAACCAGATTGGATAAATGAATCAAGGGAGGATGGATGACGAAGAAGTGTGGGCACTTATTTGAAAGTTACAACAAGATTCTAGTACGTCTGATACATTTAGTTGGAAAAATGATTTGTTATGGTACAAAGATCGCTTATCCTCTGTAAGAATTCCCAGCTAAAACAAAAGATTCTTATGGAATTGCACACTTCTCCCTTAGGAGGGCACTCAGGATTTTTAAAAACTTACCACAGGTTAAGAAGGAATTTTTTGGGATGGCCTTAAATCAGATATTCAAAAGTTTGTGGCGGAATGTTTGGTTTGCCAACAAAATAAAGTTGAAACAATTAAGACACCGGGTCTATTACAACCTTTATCCATTCCAAGCTAACGTTGGGAGGAGGTTTCAATGGATTTTATCACAGGTTTACCCAAGTCTGAGGGAAAGGGTGTCATCATGGTGGTAGTTGACAGACTTACCAAGTATGCACACTTTTGTGCATTATCACATCCATTTAAAGCAGTGCAGTTTCTACTGCATTTATGGAAACAATTCAAAAGCTACATGGAAACCCAAAGATTATTGTAAGTGAAAGAGATTCCATTTTCACTGGAAATTTTTGGACAGAATTATTTTCTTGTCTTGGTACTCAGTTAGCTCAGAGCTCATCTTATCATCCTCAATCTGATGGGCAAACTGAGATAGTAAACAAATGTTTGGAAGGATATCTTCGTTGCTTTGTATCTGATAAACAGACACAATGGGTCAAATGGTTGCCTCTGGCTGAATGGTGGTATAACACTTTCTTCCATACAGCAACAAAAATGACCCCATTTATGGCACTTTATGGGTATCAGCCACCATCCATCACATCATATTTAAGAGAAAATTCTAAGGTTCAAGCAGTGGAACTTCACATCAAACATCAACAACAAGTCCTCCAACTCTTAAAGGATAACCTCGTGTTGGCACAGAATAGAATGAAACAACAGGCAGATCAACATCGCAGCGAAAGAAGTTTTGATGTAGGTGATTGGGTATTCCGACGGCTACAACCATATAAGCAAATGTCCCTCAAGCAAGCTAAGAAGGAAAATAAATTATCACCAAAGTATTATGGTCCGTACAAGGTGTTTCAAAAGATTGGTACTATGGCATACAAATTAGAGCTTCCTGCAGCTTCTTAATTGCACCCAGTTTTCCATGTTTCATGTTTAAAGAAGATTATAGGCGATAAGCTCCCAGTTCAAACAATATTTCCAGAACTTGACGAGGAAGGAAAAATTATATTGGAACCAGAAGCATTCACAGAAACAAGAACTCAACAGCTACGAAATCGATCAATTTCAGAGTATCTTATCAAGTGGAAGAACTTAACTGTTGAAGATTCCACATGGAAGGATGAGAATTTTATACAGAAGCATCCAGAACTACTCAAGCGTTGAGGACAACACTTTTTTTGAAGGAGAGGGGCATGTTGGGTCCGCATAATACTAGTGATTACCCCATTACTATTGTAGTTGTACCCCTGATTAATATTGTTTTGCCCCTATTGTGCCCATATTGTTACTATTGTGCCCCATAGAAGCCCACTATTTTTATTATTGTGCCCTTACATTATTATTGTTATGTAGGCTCTGATTATGTTATGGACCCCTTAGACTCCTATATATAGAAAGGAGGTCTTTTCATTTGTATCATCCAAGAATTGTTCATTTATGTAATGTAAAGGAGGTTGCCCCCTCGAAGAGGCTGAATTCTAAGGCATTGATCCAACTTTTCTATCTTTTCTTGAGCTGGTTTCATAACAGACATGCTATTTTTAATAGGTCTGTTTTTAGCACATTCTAAATTTAACATTTCTTGTTGCACATTTTTCAACACTCCCTCTCAACAAGAAAGGCTTTCTCTCGAACCCGATCCTGTAACTCTGGAATGTTCTGCATGCAACACATCTACCCAGTCCACTTGCTCCAACAACACTTGGAACAAAAAACCCAATTGACCACTCTATTGGGCTAGGAACATACTCTAATGCTAAAGCTCTACCAACTGTTGACAAGTGCTCCCTCTCTGACATCTACGCTACAACAACATCTCCATGCATCTCGCACCATTGCACAACTCTTTGTGCCACCTAGCATTGTGCAAAACACTTGTGCCTTTCGCACTGCTACAGCCTACTAGATATGCACTGTCTTGGGATTCCCTGCACTGTCACTCTCTCTACTGCTCCATCTACATTTGTCTCTACCCAATCAGTCAGTTCCTATTACTCCACATCAGGGCTCCTGGAGCAAGTTCTCATCCAATAGGTTGGGTACCTCAAGGATCTTGCCCCTCCTCCTTGGGACGATCACTCCACATCGCCCACCTCCTACCTGGAGGTATGGTTGTATGTGATCCCTCTACCCACCTAGCTTGAAGTTCCCCCTACTGGAGGTCTCTGCATGAGTAGATGTCTCTACTTGATCTCCTCTCAGCTTCCCTTGTTGTGGCTGCTCCACAAACTCTTGAAGTTGTTGCACCAATTGTGGCTCCTCCACAATTGTCTGAGACTTCTTCTGGCTCTGCATGTTGAGAGGTAATTTACTCTCCCTCTCAACCACCAAGTATCTAACCTTTGCCTTGCTACTCAAGGATTTGCATGCATCTTGTACCTCAAGTGCATACAGATTCTTGGCTAGCACACCAATCTATTTCCACTTTCCCACCATCACGAAATTTTCTAAAAAAAGAGTTGATTTTAAATCAGTTATATCTCCCTCATCCGAACTCTGATTCAGTCGATTTTTTTTTATTTTGGGTATTTTTCTGCAAGGAATCCAAATCTTCTATTTATTTCTGAAAATTTTGTACAGAAATTTTCAGATCTTCTCTGCAAACTCTCGGCCCAAAACTCAAAACTTTGAAATCTCCTCTCAGTATATTGTTCTCTCCTTAATCACCTGAGCTCTGATACCATGTAGAATTTTGTAGAATTTTTCTACAAATCAGCTAGCTCTTATACCATGTAGAACTTTTTCTACAAATCAACTAGCTCTAATACCATGTAGAAATTTCCCACCTGTAGATCACTTGGTAATGCAATGTACTAAAGAAAAACACTTGATCTACTTCTACAACCAGTTTAGCAGAAGCTTAATCAACCATGAGCAACATCAATAAGAACACATATAACTGATAAAGAGAAATCAATCACACATAACACAAAATATATCATTGGGGAAAGCACCAGTATAAAATCCCAACACTATATTATCAATCAAGTGGAAATCCTCTTCACCATACAAAAAGAATCAGCTCAATAGCTATCCTGCTCTCTCTATACTTTGATGATATTCAATCAAAAGATGAAAATCATGGACTACCTAGGCCTCAATATATAGGCCATAAGTCCTCCAATCTCCTATAATAGATCCTTCTCCATGCAAGGAATACTTACTAGAACTATCCAAGCATCTGATAGTACACTGTCCCACATCTGATCTCAACTGGGTCTCTGACAGAACTGACATGCAACAGTTATCCATGAGTGAATTCTCAGTTATCTAAAATAATAGTTGTCACATGAATGCAAGCTTTAACAAACTATATTTTATTATTTTAACAACTTGTTAAACTAATCTAACTAGACTTGACTAGTTATAACTAAGTCAATTGTTTCTCTAATTATAGAACTCATACTTATTCCCTCAATCAGTGGAGGAAATTAAGGATAAATTCCTCAATCAGTGAGACAACTCATGTGCATGCTCACAAAGACTTCAAATTCGAATTTCCTTAACTAATTAACTCAACTGAATTAATTAATTAATATTTCCAACTGTTGTTAAGGCCAAAATTAATTTTACTTCCTATAGATAGACTAGGGACTGCTATAAATAGGAAGGGACCCAGAAATGCTATTTTTAGAACTTTCTAATTTTAGCAGTTTCACCTCTCACCCAATATGGCTAATGACCTCACTGGCCAAATTGTTATTTTTAGACATGCTATTTTTAGCAGGTCTATTTTTTAGCACATTCTAAATTTAACATTTCTTGTTGCACATTTTTCAACAGTATGGGGTAGATTTTCAGTACTTTATCTGGTATTGTTCAATGATAGCCATTACTAGCTTGGAAGTGAATTGCGTCCCCTGATCGGTGACAATTTCTCTAGGCACCCAAAATTGAGTGAAGATGTATTCAAAGGGGAAATATACAACAAACTCCTCAATGGTAGAATATAAAGTGTTATATTCCACCCACTTCGTCACATAATCAGTATAAACTAATATGTACCTATTTTTCTTGGACAGGGGAGAAATAGGGCCTACAAAATCCAATGCCCACTTTTCAAAATTCTCTATTGATATCTGAGTTTGAAGAGGCATCTCATCACTTGGAATGTGCCTCCCCATTCTTTGGAAAACATCACAACTAGAAACAAACATTTTGGCATCTTTAAAGAGAGTGGACCAGTAATAACCTGCATGTAGGACCTTATAAGTTGTTTTCTGGTCTGCAAAGTTCCCACCACAGAGTTCACTATAGGAAGCATTCAAGAAATCATACATTTCATTTTCCTATACACACCTTCTCATGATTAAATCAGGTCTGGTGTGGTAAGGGTCTCCTTATATCCAAGAAAAGTGGGCACTCCACTGCACAATGTTATGTTTTTCCCTAGTGGATAGATTTTGTGGCAGTCTGCCTTATACCAAATAGTCAACCACATCAATAAACCAAGGAGTATGTGCTGAAATTAAAAGAAAATTCTCATTAGAAAGGTCATATGGAACTAGTATTGGAGCTATGTCTCATGCAATATGCATTCGGGACAAAAATTATGCAGTTGAATTATCCCGTCCAGGCCTGTCAATCACAGTGATATTAAATTCCTAAAGTAAGAGTAACCACCTAGTAATTCTTTCATTAGTAATTGGCTTATTCATAAGGAATCTAATAGCAGAGTGATCAATATGGACAAAAGTTTCATAAACCATAATGTAGTGCCTAAATGTGTTGATAGCATGGACTACTGCTAGCAATTCTTTTTCATTAATAGTGTAATTTAATTCTAAAGGTGAGAGATTTTTACTAACAAAATAAATAGCATAAGGAATGTGATTCTCCCTTTTTCTTAGCACAGTTCCAAGGGATATATTTGATGCATCGGTACAAATGTGGAAAGGGAGAGACCATTTAGGTCCTCTCAACACCAGAGTAATTGACACTTAGTCCTTCAGTACCTGAAAATAATTTTGATAATCAGTATCCCATAGAAAATCAACATCTTTAGTGAGCAGTTTAAACATAGGTGTTGCAATCTTTGTGAAATTTTCAATAAATCTCCTATAATACCATGCATGTCCCCAAAAAATCCTTACCTCCTTTTGTGACATTGGGACTGAAATATGTGATATTACCTTAAATTTTACAGGGTCGACTTTTATCCCCCTAGTTTGCGTCATTTTACATTTTCTATTACTAAGGGCTAGATGAGCTTCTTGACAACGAATCAACACTTATTCCAAGTTCTCCGAAGCCTATTGAAAGTCATCACCATAAACTATTAAGTCGTCAATATAGGCTTCCACATAGTCATGTATAATATCAGCAAAGATAGCTAGGACAACTCTTTGAAAAGTAGATGGAACGTGGCATGAACCGAATGGAAGAACTATGTAAGCATAGGTTCCCCATTGGAAGGTAAAAGTAATCTTTTATTGGTCCTTCAGGGCTATTTGGATCTAGTTTTAGCCACTATACCCATCTAAGAAGGATAAGTACTTTTTACGTGATAGTGTCTAATCAATAAAAGGCAAAGGAAAGTAATCCCTCAAGGTGGCTTTTTTCAGCTCTGTAGTTAACACAAATTCACCGTTTCCAGTTTTTCTTGGGAACCATGACCAAGGGAGATATCAATTTACTGTCAGAGATGGGGTATGTGAAACTTGCACATAAAATTTTTTGCAATTCATCTTTGACAATTTCTTTGAGAGTTGGATTCATTCGTCTTTGTGGTTTCCTTAAAAACCTAATTTATTCATTTGTATAAATGTGGTGTATACAAGTATCAAGATGAATCCCTTTCATATCTAAATAATGCCAAGAAAATTCTTTGGACTATTTTTGAATCATGTTTATTACCTATTGTCTCTATTCTGTACCAAGATACAGTGTTTTTCCAACACTAATTTCAACAGGTTGGGCATCTTCTTCTCTGTTTTCTTCCAAGGATGCAATAGTAAATGATGCAAACACAGTAGGGTGACAAGTTTCTTGAAATTTACTATTGAAAACATGATGATACCCACCAAAAAGAAACATTATAATCTATACAACTAATATCATATAATAATTGTTGCAAAACATGTTCTTCAAAATGTTCTTGAAGCCCTCTTGACTATTCTAAAGTCAAGAAGGGAAGCATATAGTCTTATTCCCCATAAGGATTTTCCAAACAAACAGGTACTTCAACAACTAATTAAGCAGGTGGAAAAATATTCAATTCTTGAATTTGTAACCCATTATAAATAGTCATTTCCCCATTTCTACACCCAATGATAGCATCATCCAAGGCCGCCCTAGAACTATTGGTGACCAGGTTTAGTAGTTTTTGGAGAAATTACTATAAAATCAATCAGATATTCTCAGGAAGCTATTGTTACCACCACATCTTCTAGGACCCCCACAGGCTTAATGATGGACTTATCTACTAGCTCCAACACAATGGGTGTAGGTCTTATTTATTTTAATTGCAATAATGTCATAGTAGCAACAAACATTGCATTAAGGGCTTCCCCCAAATCTACTAGAGTATTAGGCAGAAAAGTTCCATTGATTTCCATGGTTAGTACGGGGTTCCCTGGGTCATCGTATTTTGGTGGTAATCCAGATATCATTTCTGACATTTTCTTGATTACTTTAATATTCTAATTTGTATTCCTATTTCTTCTTGGATTTTAAATGCAAAGATCCCTAATAATATTTGTATAAGTAGGAATGTATTTAATGGCTTGTAGCAAAGGAATTTTTATACCGACATTCCTCAACTCAGACCCCAAGTTATATTCTATGGGAACTTCAGTTTTCTTCACAAGCAATCTTTTCGAAAAAGGAGGCTCCTTAGATTCTAAGATCTCATGTGGATATTTTATTTCATTGGTTTTTTCATTTTATGTTTGTTCAATGGTTTTATCCTCAGATTCTACATAAGGATCCTCCTCTCAGATATCTACTATTGATTTATTTTTGTTAACATTTTTTCTATACCTTTATTGAAATTCATTTAAGAGAAAGGCAGTGATAACATAAGTGGGAAAAGGTTGCAACTCAATATTCTATACAAGTTGTGGAGGTCTATTATTAGGATTAGAAATTGGTTGTGCAGGCAGTTGTGTTGGTCTAGGAGGGTTAAAATATTGTTGCATCTACTGTGAAGATGAATTAGTGTTTTGAGGTAGGGTCAAGGGTTGTTGTATTGGAGGTGGTAGTGGTAATTAAGGTTGTTGAAGGTAAGGTGAGTTATACCATTTCTGAAATTGGGGCATATTTGATGCATAAGGCATGTAGGGTGGGCATTGATACTGAGGGTATGGGGCTGCTTGGTTTTGAGGCTAAAAGGTGCTCCCAAAAGGATTCCCTCTCCATCCTTGGTTCCAAGGTGAAATTTGAGGTGGTTGTGAAGGTCATGAGGGATAAAATGGTTGAGTATTCCATGGTTAATTTTGAGGAAAACTTTGCATGTTAGGGTCTCGATAAGTATTATTATTTGGCCCCCTCTATGATGGTTTCCTAGTTGATTGAGGAAACTCACTAGTCTCACCCCCCACCCCACCTTTGTAAATAGCTTGTAATACAGTAAGGGAGGGCGTTGGTCAGTGGGGTGATCATGTCTATAGATCTCACAAAATTATACCATAATAATGGGTAATTATCTCTCAGTGTGCTTCTGTCTACATGCAGGACAAAAAACAGCCAAAGAAGCCTTCTCTTCCTCTTGTTTTCTTTTAATTTTCAGAGTATCCAATTGATCACTAATGGTGTATAGGATGCCTATTTTAAAATTTTCCAAGAGGTTCCCCAGCTCAACTCAAGTGACACCATCCTGTATTGGTTCAGAATTCTTGGACATGTAATCCCTTGAGTTGTCCTAGATCCTTTTTCCTACCTTAGATTGACTTCTAGAATAAGTTATGCATAGTTTGGCTATTTTAGCGAAGGTCTTCTTCTAGATGTCACCGTAACTTAAGAGATCTAGTGTTCCAATGCATTATTCCCTTAACCCCTTTTAAAAATAAATTCTTAAAGGTTATCTCATCCATGTTACCCACTCAAGATTTGTGATAGTTATAAAGTAACCTTTCATGGTATTCCTCCAAGCCCTAGTCTTCCATCTGTTGCATCCTAAAATATCATTAACATCTCTGCTTTGACAATAATCCTAATAATTTTTAATAAACAAAGACTTCATATTATCCCATGAGTAAATAGTATGTTCTCCCAAACTCATAAACCATCTTAGGGCCGAATCTTTAAAGGTAGCAGGAAATAACTTAAGTTTATGTGCATCATCATAATAGTTATAACTTTTGTAAAGAATGTCAAATTCAAACATAAAAGAGTCAAGGTCCTCTAAGGACGTACCATGGCATGATGGAAGAGATACCAAGGGTATGTTCTTCATAGTAATGTTTCTAGTGATGTCTAGAATTGGAAATCTGAAGGTAGACTCTGAATCCTCCTCATTTTCCTCAGGTCCCCCTCTTGGCCCATCTCTCTGGTCATTATTAAGTAAAGTGTTGATTTTTTTATTATCCCCAGCATTATTTATGTCGTTGTTTTGGTCACCAGTTATGTTCTCCTCACCACCTCCTCTATTAGCCATCTTTGTTATAGGTTCAGAAGTAAGCCCAAGTATAGTATTATATGCTAAATATAGCAACAAGAAAATCCTAATTTAATTTATTCTTGAATTAAATTGGGAATTAAATTATAATTTTATTCTCGTAGCAACTTATAGAAGCTAAATAAGTTACTTTGACTTAGTTGGCTCAGTAAATTCGAGTTGGGAGTCTATCTAGAGTCATGTAGAGTGACCTGTAAATTTTAGGGGCCCAAGTTGAGTTGTTATTGATTAGAAATTATTTAATTCAGTTTAACTGAGTTAAATTCAGTTAAACTATTTCTAACTGTTAGAGAAACTATTGAGTGGTAAAGTGAATTAAATTGGATTCAATTCACATGCATTGATCAATCAAATAACTGATAATTCACTAAAAAATAACTGATGCATGTCAGTTCAGAGGAAGACCTAGCTAAGATTAGAGTTTAGGGAGAGTATATTATCAGTTGTAAAATCATCTAAATTAAACCGATGATGCGTGCAATTAGAAGAATACCTATGGATGGATTGTGCAGTTATTAGTGAGGAATTTCTAATCTGGGTCCGGTTGTGACAAGGGACCCTTCCAAGAGCTTTTACTTTCGTGATGTGTTAAATTACATTTTCAAAAAGAATACATCTGCATGTTGTAAAGAAGAGGAATATGGCATTCATCAACACATGAAAACATAAGCCATTGATAACGGAGCTCATCCAAGAGGGACTATGTCTCTGGGCCCCAATGTCAAGATGGTGTAGGCCGCTGCATTAAGTGTTGTCAATAGTGATGATGTACATAAGAGGTGATGTCGCTATCATACAAGGAAAATGCCCTCACGTAGGAGTGGCTCCAAGAGATGTTCCACTACAGGAACTCTCAGTTAAAAAGGACTCCTATCAGTATGACATAAACTCATGAATGATGATGATGAACATCCCGCCAACATGGCATAAAAGGGATCTCAATGCATTCATACATGGCAACACATGAGTATCCCATCAACATAACGACAAAGGGATCTCAAACAAGACATGATGAATCATGACAACAAGTACATCACACAAATGATTCCGTGTCACATTAAGCAGGAATCATCGAAACAAGTAAGAAACAAGATCCCACATCAACATCAAATAGGAATTTGTGCAGCACAATGCATAGCAAAAGAAGTACATGAACGCACTGCATATACCTCACATCTTGTGGCCATCTGAAGAGGCGGATGTCAAACTGCTGAAGCTAGCCGTACCATCAATCTCGCGGCGTCGAATCTCATGGAATGGTTGCTTGCACATGAATACTGACACCTACACTCCACTCAGAAAAGTGGTCGAAAAATGAAGCGAGAAAATGGAAACTATGAACACACCATCATATTTGTGGTGTTGAATAGTGCAAAATCGACTGTCAAATTTCTGAATTCTGAGAAAGTGGAAATCTAGGGCTTAAGGAATCTTTTAGATTCCTCAAAGATTCCCTCCTCCGAGTCATCTGAAGATCTGTTGCTCAAATCAAAATTATGACTACACCATTAGGTTCCTTGCGGACTTCCGAGAAAAATGAGTATGAAGTTGGCTGCATTCTAACTCTAGTGAATTTCACCATCCAAGGAATCTAGAAGATTCCCTCAAAGATTCTTGAAGATTTTCCTCCACTGGGACCCTGAAAATATATTGCTCAAAAGGCGAATCCGACCTCGCCATGGTGTTCCCTGCGAAAATCTATGAAAATTGATTGTAAACTTGGTTACATTATGATAAAAAGAATTTTTACTTCCCTAGAGAATCTTCGGGCATCAAAGAATATCCTACCTCGAAATGCGTGTCAAGGTTCTGCCTCCCCTTTCTTGAAATTTGTGTCATGCTCCTCTACTCCTCCATGCCTAGGTGCACTAGTGAAATGAAGGTTTATATAATTTTGTGGTGGATTAACCAATGAGTTGGTTGTGGCACGTTGGTAAGTAAGGCAATTTGTTGAGGAGGGGTCGAGTGGTCAAACCTCGCCCCTCTCATTTTTAAAACATTATAGTTTAAAAACCAGCAAACATTATTGCTGGGGGGTCGGGTCCACATTTGGCGACCTGCCCCATAACCTCTGTATTGCTAGCGTATTAATTGTTTTGGGGGTCGTTACATTACATGGTTTGTATTGAATTTTGGTTGGGCCAAGTTGGGCAGCCCATGGTGCGGGCCGGCCAAGTGGCTGGGCGAGTTCGATTCATGCCGGCCCAAATACCATATATACGATATGTATTAAAATGGTAGTTGTGATGGAGGTGACGCAGGTCATGGCCCACCACCCTTTATGTATTTTTTTTTTAATATAGCCACTTTTTTAATGTTCTGAAATTTGACCGCAAGAGTCATTTTAATGAGGCCACAATTTCGCCAAAAATCCAGCTAGAGTTGGCCGGATTCTGTCTACCGGAAAACTTCCAAATTTTGTCTCCATTAAGCCTGTCGAGTCAACAAAATTCAACCAAAACATTAATTGCCTCTATCTTCCTCATCCGGACTCGGATTGACGAACCATTCGCACCACCGTGATCATGACGACAAGATCTTTAACATGAACCTGGTTCGATCATAATCCAAACACTTTGATTTTTGAGCTTGAATACGCCCTCTTTGTCCTGTGTGTATCCCTGAAGCCACCTAGATCAATTTCCCAATTAAATATGAGTTAATTC
This sequence comes from Pinus taeda, assembly GCA_000404065.3. Taxonomy (NCBI): domain Eukaryota; kingdom Viridiplantae; phylum Streptophyta; class Pinopsida; order Pinales; family Pinaceae; genus Pinus; species Pinus taeda. The sequence goes on from APFE030296820.1 coordinate 141,857, forward strand.
CCAAGGGAACAACGCAAGGAAGTAGGGGCTTGGTAGGCAACAAATTTTGCTAAGTATTGGCTTGAGGTGGTTTGTGAAACGATGAAATAGATTGTACTTGTGTAGAGATTGTTTTGATTGAACAAGCATTGTATTTTCTTCACAGATATTCTGGTTAATGAAATATAGAGATAGCAGGGGGTTTTAGCTTAGGCTTTCCCCATAAAATTATTGTGTTATGTGTGATTGAAATTCTTCATTTTCTTCTTCATGATTTCTTCGATTAATTTTTGTTTCCGTTGATGAGTAGAGTAGATTCAAGTCAGTTGTTTTAGCATATCACAATCTACAGTTTGAATCTACAATAAAAATCTACATGGTATCGGTGTTGAAATCACTATAGAAGAGGAGAATATGAGTTTGTTATGTAGGTGAAATCAAATTTGTAGTTCCATACTTCAAAGTGAGCAGGATTTCATTCTACGGTTTGATACTTGAGTATGCTCTTGAGGGTAGCTCGAATTACATAGCTTGGAAGGACAAGATGGAGGCAGTATTGGAAGATAACGGGCTAAAGGAATTCATAAATCATGATATGTTGAAGCCTCCAACATATGATGCTAAAGATCTAGCAGAATGGAGAAAGTGTGTGACAAAGGTGATGGGCCTCTGAATTAGACATAAATTAAGGCCCATGCCTCTAAATTAAACATAAATTAAGGCCTATTTGAACATCCTTCAGCACATCAAACCTCTCTTTTTGCATTAGATAATTTATTTTTAACTTTAATACGTTCATTATGAAGGTTTATGAATAATTGCATATTTTTGCCAAATAATATATTTTGTGGAATATTGTGAAAATATTGGGTAGATTATGAAGATTTGAGGAGGAGATAATCTAGGGACTTGCTCCCTACTACTGGAGGATCAATATTAAATAATAAATCAACAAGATATTATGGAATTATGGCACAGATTGTGGAGCTCCAGTGATTGAGAAAATGTAGGAATGTGTTGCCTACCATTTAATGCAGATTCCTAGTATTGGGAACCAGATCGACTAATCAAGGGATTTTGGTGGGAAAAGCTCACTCCTTTCATGGAGAATGATTCCTAAGCACTTTTTATAAGTACCAAGTCTAATTTTCCTCTAGGAGTTGATTTTTATTAGTCTTCTTGTGGAGAGAACTCATATTTTTGCAGCTCCATTGTCATTTCTTACAGGGATGTAATTGTATTGATGGAAATAATGAAGATTGGTGTCATTTCAGCTTCTAAACCTTGGTATCCTTCATAGGAATCTTATTTTCCTTGGGTTTGGACATCCCAAAAGCCTTAGAGCCCTTTTGTATCATTTCCTTTTCTTCTTGTCACTTCTTATTCAAATGCATCTCTTGTTCTTGTTTCTTTCTATTTCTGCATTTAGTATTAATGATTCTTGTTGTAGGATTGGGTTAAATGGTTGATGTAATTTATTTTTCAAGGTCAAAAGCATCATTTTATCCTTGGAAAATATTTTTAAGGTCATATTAATCATTGAGCTACTTGGATTATTTTGCTTATTCCCAAATCTAGATTTTTGGAACTCCTTTGTGGCAAAGAACAATAAAGTTCTGTTATTTTTTAGAGGATGCTAACGAGATTCAATCAATTTGGTTCCACTTGAATTAGATCAAAAAAATATTCTAGTTAATAACAAAAATTACCCCATTTCATTTTCACTTTATTAGGTTAGTCATTTGATAGATTTACTAGCTCACTAGTTCTCGAATTTCTAGATTTTAGACTAGTAATTTTCTGTCATTTTTTAGCATGGGTTAACATAGGTATTTTTGATTCATTCAACTTTGAATGGAGACCTAAGACATCCTATTCAATAATAATTTTTTTCCCATCCAATTTGGATTTTATTTTCTTGGTCATTCGATGAATTATAACTTCCTCTAATAAATCTGTAACATCTTGTAGTTTCCTGTAGTACTCTTACAACATGTGTTTACTTGCCCAAATTCGCTCAAGAAGCTTGGTTATTGTCCCTTAGGTTTGAATAAAAATCCCTATGCTCTAAATAAATGATTAGGGAATACTAAATACCACCTAGGACTCACCTCGTTACCCATGCAAAACATTTCAGTGATTTGGTTTAATGGACAGATTTTGGATTGCATAATACAATGATGATTTTCTTTATTGCCACCTCCAATAAACTCTGTTAATGGATCTAAATCCTTTGAAATGTAATGGTTTGCATTTATTTCATGATATTTATGCAATTAGAATAGGTTTCTTTCCTTGTATTTTCTTTCTTGCAATATGTTAAGGTTTCCATTTCGAGCATTTCATTTTCTGCAATTAGTTTAGGATTTGACTTCAGTACATGCACTCCATTACATTATGACATCAAAGTAAAGAAACATTGTACGCTGCACATATATTTCCGATACCTCTTAAGTTTGTACGAACCCCAGGTTGATAATTAAATTCGGTAGCCTTGGGAGTTGCAACATTCTTGTTGCAATACCGAGGCTCATCACTTTTTGGCGTCGTTACCAGGGAGGTGTCAAAGTATGCATTGTTTTCTTCCTTAATTGATTCATTTATTTTTACTTATTGCAAAAACAAAAAATATTTGCATTATGCATATTTCATTTCAATAATAGAAAAGTGCATTGCATTAGTGTTTTCATTCAATCATAAAAACAAAAAATTGCTCCAACTCCAACCCACCCCACCATTTGATCACGTGGTGCAGTAAGAGCCACATCATCATTCACTTTTGTAGGTATAAGAAGATGAGATGGAAAAAAATGTAGAATAAATGGATGGATATTATGACAATGAAGAATATCCTCTTAGATTTCCCATTCAAGATACTGATGGTAGTGTGCACATGAAGAACATCCCTCCATCTTTTCTTCCAAATTTTATGGTCTAAGGTCAGAGGATCCAGAAACCTTTCTCTTTGAATTTGAAATCCTTCGTAGATCTTATGGTTACTTACTAAACACTCAAAAATTGAGATTGTTTCTGGAAACATTAAAGGATAGAGCTCTTAAATGGTTCATGAGTTTAGGGACTAATTCAATAATATCATGGAATGATATGCAAAAGATATTTCTAGAAAAATATAAAGATCATGATCTTAAAGAAGAAACATTTAGAACAAATCAAAAAGAATATGAGAGTCTAGAGGATCTAATAGTGAGGTTCATGTATAATGTTAAGAGGGAAAAACTACATCATTTAGGATCTGACACACTAAAAACCCTCTTACTTAGAACAATTAGGGATGAATGGATTGATCTCCTTGAACTCATGAGTAGAGATTATGTATATCAATTATCGTTTAAAGAAATTTGTGAAACATGTAAACACATATCAATAGGAAGGGCAAGAGTAAGTCAATTAGCATCAAGATCGGTAAGCCAAACTAATCTTGGAAATTTTCTTGATAACTTTAAAACATATTGTTAGCAATCTAAGTGAACAAGTAGAAATGTTAAGAATACAAAATGAGAAAAAGAATATGTTGATATTCGTGTTGTCCATGCAAAATCACATGATGTTGAATGTTGCTCCTCATTCCCAAGGTTGAACGAAGTTTACCAAGAGGAAAATGGAGCAATTCAATTGCCAACACAACTATGTTATGTAGCTTCAAGATGTAGGTTTTAACCTCGTACAGAAATTACCTGCATACGAATTCTAAATCATAGGAAAAATAAAAGTGCGAGAGCATAACACATAAAACATGTATACATAGAGATTTCCCACTGGATCCCAAAACCGGGACTACAAGTTTGATTTTTCATTATGTTCCTTTCAATGTTACAATACATATTTATACATGTCGAAGCATCCAATACCATGGTGTTACACTGAAATTTGTCACCATGACTATCTGCAGTTAATATGGCTCCATCAATAGTCATATTATCCTCCTTGTCAAGCCTCATACCTCTGCTCTTCATGTCAAACTTCAAAAAGAGAGAAAGTCACTTAAAAACATGTTATCTCTGGGTACGCAGGTTCTCTCTACCTTGCCTGCGTGTACGCATCCCAAACACACTGTACCTGCATACTTGTACGCTCTGTAAGCCAAAGGAT
>APFE030296824.1:0-14845 GCA_000404065.3 Pinus taeda
ATAGACCCTAATGTAGGATAATAGGCTTTCTACCTTCTTTTCTTAGTGGCATTCTGACTTCTTAGTGGAAGTGGATTGGTGGGTATGAGTCTTCTTCCTCTTTAGTGTATTGAGTGGCATTCATACCTGCTTGTCTTCTCCTCTTCCTACAAGGAATTACTAAAGGAAAGCAAGTAATGAATAGCTAGGCTGTTCTCAAAGATCTAAGTTATGAGTTCCCGATTCTTAGAAGATGTTCTGTCAAGTAATTAGTTTGAAAGGAGTGGGTAGTAGTTAGTTGTAAAGGCGCTCTAGTCAAGGAATGCTTCTAAGCCCAGCCCTTGAATTCCGTTCCGTAGTTCAGTCCGGAACTCCAGATGTGTAAGTAGCGGCCAAGCGGCTCTGTCCTTTTCAAAGAGGTTATCCTTCTCTGTCCTCGCTTGTTAGTGTTATAGGATAGCTCCACATTCAAGTAAGTCATTTTCCCCGGTACGCGGTTGCTGTCTTCTTTGTAGCCCTTTGTTTAAGATTGGTAGCAATCCATTTTTAGCACCACCTTTCCTTTTCTTCTCTTTCAGCAGCCTCCAATTGTAGGCCAGCTGAAGACCGAATAAAGTAGTTCAAGCCCGCTTTTGATCTCAACAATGACATCTCAACGATTGCAATCCGTAGGCTAAGAGGAATGAACCTGAAACCTTCACTTCAGGAGAAATAGAGTCTCGCGAGGAAGCTGAGATGGACGTGGGGGGGTCTGTAGCTCATGTTCAAACAGGGGTTTCTACGCCCGCCCAGGAATACAGATAAGGAAGTGCAGCCAAAGGTAATGCAATTTTGGAATTCCGTTCAAATAGAAAGCGCCAGTTCAAGGTCAGTCATGAGTTGTAGGCCGTTTTCAGATAGTAGCGAACCAGAAGAAACTCCCGTGGTTGAATAGGGGGGATGTTGTAAACTTTCCAGCAGATAGTATGGAATACTCTTATCAAAACGAGCACTATACTCTTTCTTAGTTTAGGACAGAAACATACTCAAGGAACGCAAAGCTAACCCTAAATATTTCATATTACCTCAGCGCAAAGGTTGTTTACTCGGATCTTTCTTATCAAAGCGAGGGATTTGTTTCAGGCAAAATCAAATCAGAAGTAATTTCCGCTCTACCATTAATTGAAGCTATTTCCGCACCCTTGTCCGGTGGTTTGGGAAAGAAAGTCGAGACGAAAGAGAGTTATGGCATTTCTAGGATTAAAATATGGTCCTATTGATTCAATCTTTATGCTTGGCACAGAACTCTTGTTTCGAGTGAAAGGGAGGCCCGCACCGCATTCACAGGTCAATTTCCCTCTACGGTGTAGGGTGTGGAAAACACTATAAGTTAGTTGACTTCTCGACCAAGATGGAGAAAGTTTATAGGTAGCTCATCAGTAGCGAAGCGCTTTCTCGCAGGTAGTATGAAATAAGAAAGTTGCTCACAAGCCTAATATAGATATAGATAGCAAGTTCAGTAGGGAAATAAAGTTCAACTAGAGTAGCTCAGTGGGAAAAGAAACCTTGGAATTCAGTTCAAATCGAAAGGGGAGTTCCCTTACTACTAAAGAAAGTGGGCATAATATTCTTCTTCTCTTCTGCTTTCAGCTTCTCTTCTCTTTCAATTTCGGCCACTCCTGCTTTTCATGTTCATCGCCATCACCATTACCAGCGTCCTTCTTCTGGGCATAAAAAGCTGCTTTCTTAGTATAAAGAGCAACCCCAACCATTCTTTCTATTCTCTCTTGTGAACTTTCTTCGCTTCATGTTGAGTTTTCTTTCTTCTTTCTTTTGCCTTTTCTTTTCTGGTTTCGAGGATAGATAAGCTAGGACAGACGAGAATGTATTAGATCTTCTTCCACTTTTCCCTGTCTTATCCAAGGGATAAAGGGATTTCTTTCCCTCTTTCGAGAGATGAAATTAACCGAGATTCAGAAGGTGAAATACTTGACTTCATCAGTTCTAGGCGTTGGCTTGAAAATGAAAGTGCTAGCTCTCCCTTTTTCTACCCTGGTCATTCCTTCTTCTTCTTCAAGCTCAAGATAGGTATTCATCAAGCCCTCTTTCTCCGGATCTGGCACTCCTGGGATACATAGTCTGGGCCCCAATCTCATCCCTTTACCCCCTTTATTGAAATTGGGTTTAGCCAATAACTATTCGGCCCTTCCCCCTGCCTCGGGTGGATTGAGCGACTGACCAACTGATTGACCGAACTTCCTGTCTGCCCGCTGCCCTAACTTCCTTGTAGTAAGAGCATGACTGGGTATTGAGGAATTAGTTGCAAGAAGAATTCAATCAAGAAATGCTGCTACTAAAGTCCTAACATTGGGGCATAGCGTTTTGACTATTTCCTTCCTTACTTGTCGGCGTAACAACTGAACTTTTATTGGGATGCCTTACGATTGTTCTGGATCTATTACCTGCATGACAAGAATATGAAATAGACATTAAATCAACGGTAAGTTTCTAACTACCGTAGTTTATTAGCTCTTAGGTCGGTTAAACTGTCCTTATAGCTAAAAAGTCAAGCTGAGTTCGCGTTCGAGTTCTCTTTTTGTAGACCGGATGGGACCTATAAAACTCTCAACGTTCATACCTGCAGCTAACAAGTCAGAAGTGTCCCCGGAATCTGAGTTAGTTGTTCTAGTTTAGGATAGGACAATATGGGACCTCTTGCTTAGGGCTTTGGAAGCGAGCAACCGCAGAAGTAGATCGGAAGTTTCTTGTTTGACAAAGGTAGCATTAGCTAAGTATAAGTAAACAGATCAGGTGTAGCGATAGAGCGATTTCGTTTACGATTCTATTCGAACAGGCTATTGCGCCTAAGTAAATCCCTCGTATCGGCCGGCTATCTTATGACGAGAGATGCAACAAGTAGGTGCGAAGCCTTTAAACAAACAAGCTTTCTTCGTTCGCACCTTTTAGCCTCTATTATAGAAGTGGAAGGATTCGTTGGTAGTTTGCTCTCTTGCTAGAGTAGATATACGCAGATTCGGGTTGCCTAAGTAGAAGGCATGGAACTAGTGATTCCCTTGCGATCTTGTCTTCCTACTATAGAAGGATCAGTGCACAGATCAGGTTGTCTGACTCGCGGAAATAGGCTAATGCTATGCCTAAAAGTAAGCATTGGATGAATGCTCGGGCATTGAGAAGGAAGTCCGCTTTTCTCCATCCTCTATTACAGCATCGTTGGAATTGGATATTTGTAGATCGGATCTTTTCTGGTTCTTGAATACGGCAGTGCCCTTGACTAGGAATTCTGACAACACCGATTATGCGGCCTCTTAGTCAATTTGTGATGAATTCTCTTCCTATCCGTTTGCACCCGAGAGAGAGTAGCTTCCTTTCGAGCTGGATAATAAAAAAAAAGTTGAAAGAAAAAGAGTGGTTATTCCGACATGCCGACAGTGCCATGAGCTTCTTCTTCTTCACTCGGAGTGCTTTCTGAAAGAAGATGCCCTTCCTAAATGAAGACCGGATAAAAGAAGAGCTGCAACTGCAGCGGATTTACTAGCAAAGGTAGCAGGAGTCGATAAATTGGACAACCAGGTAAGCTATTTCATTTGTAAATATCCACTCGGTTGGTATTATTAGGAGTACTCTTAGACACTGTAAGACTATTATGAACTTCAAGCCCTAGTACTTTGAATCTTAGACACCCGCTTACCGTCTTTCTTGCTTTTCCATTTGACTTGTTTGCTGCAACTTATGGGGCTTACCCTCAGACTTCTCCCATGGCTTAGGACTCCCAACCAAAAGAAGACTAGAACTTAATGGGCTTAGCTGCAGTTGGATGGCAGGAAGAAGTCTTTTTTTGCGACATGTACTAGATCTTCCATTGCCTTACAGGAAATTGGCCCTACATTTACAGGGCTTACCAAAGGGGAACTCTAGGTGAAGACCTTATTAAGAACTCCAATTGGGCTTGCTTCCCAAATATCCTTAGATTTCTCCCATGAGTGATACAATGGCAATAGGAGAAATCCCACTATTATGGGCTCTAGGTGGAAAACTTCTTACCCAGAGACTGGAAAACCCTTATGAAAGCCCTTTTTGTTCGCGAGAGAAATGAAACTTCTAAGAGTCTCGATATCCGCTATCAATAGCTTTAGGCACTCTAGATCTGATCCTCGTAATCTATTTTTAGCTATTGGTAAGGGTGGCAAAAACACAAAAAAGAGACGAAGTCACTCACTATTCATATGGTGAGGGATTTTCTCGACCAATAAAGAGAGGGATTTGAAGCGCGAGCCCTATCAACTCCTTTAGAAAAGAGGAATAGTTCCAGTGATTAGGAATTTTCCCTATTGATCTTGTCCCTCCTTTCAAACTCACTTTATCCAAAATCGGCTTTCTCATAGGCTTGCTCACTTAAGACATAGTACAGAATAGGGCTTCCTCTTTATCCTGCCTTACAAGGTTAGACCCTTACTACCCTCTAACCCTTAGACAATGGATCGACATGAGAGGGATTAGGCATAGAAGGACCTAGCAATATCATAGGAGTCAGTTTTCTCTCAATGTGAGAACTCTCACTAGAGAGGCTTTCTTACCTTATGACTTCAACTAGAAGGGCAGCGGGAAAGCTACTCCAAGTAAACTGACTAGCCTACACTAAAGAAACTCTTCACTTTGCTTTGTTTGAGTCACTTCGTCCCTCTAAACAAGGGAATTTGAAAGCTTTCGTGTGAAGAGTAAAGGTCAAGCTAGAAAGCCAAGTTCTTTCACCAATCCATCAAGTGTAATTCCTGCTATTGGGAGTTCTGCATTAAAGTAGAAGCTAGCAAAGCAAGCCAGGAAAGCTAATTGCAACAGTTAAGCTCTTTCAAGTTTGTAATATTTTGAAATCTATCCTGTTACAGATCCTGTTAGCAAGCCATTTTCTTTTTAGCCAGTTTCAGGCTATTTCTGGATAAGCCATGGAAGACTCTGGAGTTTCAATGTCCATAACAGTTTTTCCTCCCGCCATGGGGAGTTCCCCACTAGTCCCTCATCTAGTAGCCTTCGTATCTGTCGCCTGTCCTAAAGTCCTAAGGTCTTCACCTGTTCTTTTCCAAAAAGTGAGTTTAAGTTCTAAGCCCATCTTTAGTTGGAGTTCTCCTGTAGCCCTTGGGAGTGACCTTAATCGAGAGGGAATTTCCTTTCGCTGTCGGTCCAGTTCCAGTATCAATATTCCAGTCTAAATAAATAGGGTCAACCTTCTAGGATGATGACCAAGAAGTCGTCTTTCTAGTATGATCGCAAAGCTAGAGTCGGCTCCCCAATTCATTTCTGGGGAAGGGGCCTTGTACCTCCATACATGCATAATCTATCCCGAGCTAGGTCTCACGTGCGGGGACCTCCTTATGAAGCATGCTTATCAGAGAGGTCGAGGGAGCATTTGTAGGCAAGTTTCCAGCCAGCCAATGAGATTTTGCTTAGGAAAACATGTAAGAAATTGAAAGGCGTATTTCAAGCAAACCTGTTAGCAATGTACTTCTAATTAGATCAGTTAAGCCATCCGTAAAGGTCAAGCCCTGTCACTCGACTTGGGATAAGAATTCTTTTTCTCAAATCTTCTTATTCTCTTGGCCAGTTCCTCTCCGCGAACTATTAGATCTATCTTAGCTTTTTTATGAGAATACTATCGAGTTACGAAGTAACGTAAGAGCGATTAAGCGTAAGAGCGTAGATTACGTAACATAAGAGATTTTTCAAAGAAAAAGCGATAGCTAGAGTGAGCAAAATACTTGAAGCGAGTATATAAATAACTAGAGTAGAAAAAGCGACTAGTTGGAGAGAGGGGAAGATCTTCACTCAATCCCTGCCTTTGCATCTTTCTTCTCTGAGCCCGGTATCAAAATGCTTGACTATCTCCCCGAATGAGACATATTTCCTCTCTCTGCTCTGGAATCAGGAAGGAGAATGCCACTATGGGAAAATAGAATGAGCATGCGTCGGCCTATGCTCATGGTCACTCTTTTCATAATCTTTCTAAAGTCAAGTCACATCTTTTTGAACTTGATTGAATTCCGGTCGGGTCAATCGGAGATACACTAAAAAGAAAAATAAATGAGCTAGATTCGCCACCAGTTAACGAAAAGAAGAATGATGAGATCAGGTAGCCCGCTTGGTTGAGTACTTAGGTCAGACTAGGTTTTGGACTTTCTAACTGAACAATTTCCTAAGGTGAACTATGCCGCCTATGCCCCCCCAACAAGAGTATTGGCGTCTAAGGGTTCTCAACAAGCGGTCAAGTTGGTAGGTGAAGATCAACTATAATTGAAGTGATTGGCGGGGAGCAGTTGATAATCCAAAACTTTCTCTGTTATCCGTGGAGGGGAACCCTTTACAATGCCAGCCGCCACTCTCCCGCCGGTAGAGCCACTTGTCTTGGCATTGACCTTCCTCTCTTCATGGACAATAGTTGGACTGATGGCACCTGGGAGTTTGGATTCATCCACATTCCCCACATTGTTGGCACTAATGATAGGTCCATTGCTCACTTCTCCAGTATTCATAAGGTTGCCAAATGGGTTTGAAGCTTCCCGAGCTCGAAGGCCCATCCCTCCCTTTATTCCAAGATTCAAATCACACCCATTTGGGCTTTCAACTCTTCAATATCTTCCCTCAGACTCTCAGTCTTCCCATTGATACCAGGAATAACAGAGGAGAATGAAGCAACTCGTTCACCCCTACCCACACGACAACCATCATCCAGAGCTCCACCATCTTTCCTTTCCTTCAGCCCATAATACTCAACGTGGCTTGATTCAGGACCAGAAACCAGATCCTTTTGCATAAAGCTGCTAGCAGAACCTTCATTTCCATGAACCTTCCTCTACTGCCACATCTCCCCTTTTAGCTTCTCACTACTTAGATCAGCGACAACTGCAACCTCCATTGCCGAATCTAACACCTGATGGATATCTAGTTGCCTTATCCAAAAGAATAGCCCTAAAGACTTTTCCATTAAAGATGATAATGACCACATGGTTAATGGGGAGACTAGCATCAAGGCTGCTACATTTTCTCATTTCCAAAAGATCTTGGGATAGATCAGATCTTGCAATGTAAACGACATACTAAGCAGAAGCGCGTAGACTCAAAATAAGGGAGAGGGGTAGAAGCTTACTCTTCTATTCAGCAAGGGAAGTCATCTACTCTGCCAAGGAAAGAATCGAAGACTACGGCTTACAAGTCAACGACTTTCTTAACTAGAAGTATCCTACTCATGTTTGAAGGGGATATTGCTAAAAGGAGGCCAACTAGCAATCCTCTTACAGGCGGTGGTGTATGTATTTCCACTTATTCGAGGGAAAAAAACCTATGGTTTAAGGAAAAAAAATTAAATATAAACTAAGCCATATCCAACAGAAGCCTAGGCTCGAAAGAAGGAGAGAGAAGAGGCATTTGACTCATAAGCTACTAGCACGAAAGCCTTGCCAACTACGTCTACCTTACTTACTAGCTACCCTAACAAGAGAAGTACTCGCCAATGGAAGTACTTACTTAGCCTACCGATCCTATCAATAATAGAGAGGTTAAACCATCTTTATATAATATTATGTTATGTAAATCTCTCTTCCTTCCCTTGCCTTTGAGCTCGCTCAGGTGAAGGTGGAGGCAGGGGATTGAGGGGCGTAAAGCATCTGTAGGAGGCGGTATTAAGGTCACATTCATGTTTTTGTTAATAAAATGGGTAAGCAAGGAAGAAAAAGACTGCTTTGGTTCGCTATTTACAATTAGAGACCTGACATAAGATCTCGGAAGAACCTAGCAACAGAAAACAACTATAGATAGCATGAACTTAGCAGTAAATAACCTATAACCGTAGTTAGAAGTTAGAACTCACCTTGAACTAGCAGCACAGCAGGAGACTAGCGGCACTCGAGACTCTCATTCGTTCGCCTGCCAGGTTCTGAAAGAATTCATTCACAGAAGAATATTCTTCCTTGCCCTCAGAAGCACAAGCCCTCCGGACCTTTATTTAAGAACATTTGATTAGAATGTTCTTCATTGATTTCAGTTTCTTCTTCCTTTCTTTAATCAGGTATTTCTTCTCTTCCTTAAGCAGATAAGGATTATGGTTTCACTACACTAATAGGATTATGACTGGCCTATATGCCCAGCGGGAAATACTTGACTTAGCTTCCTTAGCAGCCGGTAAATCCCCAGGGTAAACAATCGTGTAGCTTGTGATGTGATGTCAAGCAGACAAAACTCCTGGCCTTGGCTTGAATTGGGCGGCGGAACTGAAATCAAGGACTTGGAGGGGGCTTGTGCTTCCTAGTGCAAGGAGAATAACATCCCTAGAAAGAAGACTTTCTCTTTTCACAGAGGGGGGAAGCACTAGCTGACCCTCACTTCTAAAAGCAAAGAGCATATAGACTCATCGGACTCTCACTCTACTCATAGCACTAACTCGCCTTAGCAACTATAGCTCCTAACTCTTAACTGAGAAGGTAGGCCTTGTCTTAATGTAAGTTCTATGTTCCAAAAAGATCAATCAATTTGACTAGAAGTATCAAATAAGAATGAAGGCAAGTCAATCCCTTATGGAGGGAAGCGACCCTTCCATGGTTTCAATTCCTTTCCACTGCCTCTGACTTTGGATTGAGATATCCTGAGAGCATCTCTAGCTGCTATAGAAAGTAAGTAAACTCGCGAGAACCTTACCCTTGCCTTGTGTCTTGACTCATAGTCCGACAACTATCCTCATAGCACATAGATAAGAACTATAAGACCCGAACTAGCCGTCAAATTGCTGTTAGAAGTGGTACCTAAACCAATTTACCTAGAGACCTATCTATCTTTATAGGCTTTGAGTGCTAAGGGGAAGTAGCGCACTTCTACTTTCTCTTATGGGTACCACTTGTTCTAGCTTGGAAATCTTTCTTATTCAACTGTCCCACTTGCAGTTGAATCGTCAGAGACTTTTTCATCGGGACTAAGGATTATCAAAGTCAATTGGTCTGATTCACCAGCAAAGTTTGCAGTTGTCGCGTCATCCTACTTTTTGAAGGTGCGAAGCCGCTTGTCCTCTCCGGGGGCAAGGATCCAATTTTGTTCTGTCTAGGCTTATGGAGCAAGAGAAGGCTTATCTGAAGGGTCGGTCTCCCTCTATACTGAGCCTATTTACCTATCTCAGGTCCTTGTCACAGATAAGAATCAGAGCAAATGCCTGCCTTCTCCTTGTGAGAGGAATCAAATCAAGTGAACCTCAGGTCCATCAGTCTTGGATGAAAAGAAGTTCACGGCTAAGGTCTCAATCTTGGATGAAAAGAGGCGAATCGAAGGTTAACCCGCGGGTCTTCTCTTTATTACATAGCCCCTAGATGACCTGACCCATAACCAGGAACACCTACAATATCCCATTTGGGAGATGACCTGGAATCACATCATTCTTCATTAAAGAAAGAAAAGCTACTTACGAAGGTGGATTATCCGCGGGCTTACAAGACTCGATAGCAAGCTCATAAGCCAGCCTTATTGCGGTAGTTTTCCTGAGGCATGCATCGAGGAGGCCCCGTGGAATATCGTCTGAAAGGTTGCGTAAGCAGGCTCGACTCGATAAGGAAGAGGCGGTATTTACTTGTGTCTTTACGGGCTAATTTACACGCCAGCCTGGCTACCATGCGTAGAATGAATTATATCATAAAAAATTTTGGCCATTTTCTCTTCGGCCCTAAGAGGTTTTTCAAGATTCCCCCTCCTATTATAGCATTTTCAGGGATTGCTGTTAGTTGCTCGACTGATAAGGAGAGGATGCGGAGGCCGCTCGGACCAACGGGAGAGGATGTCCCCGGCAGGGGCTCGAACCAGACTAGGTTACTTATTTGAGAGGGGCACCAATAAGTTAAATTGAATGATTGGCTTGCTTGACGTGGAAAGCAAGGACCCGGAGGGGCTTGTGCTTCTAGTGCAAGGAATTTTATTATTGTCTGCACCGGGCAAGGACCGGGAGGGGCTCGGACCATAAGGGGAAAGGACTGCGGGCAGGACTAATATAAAAGAGGACGCAGGGCTCTTAAATCTAGCCCCCCCCCCAATAAGTAAAAATGAAACTTTAGTTGCACGACTGATAAGGAGAGGATGCACAAGCATGCTCTCAATCTAAGGAGAGGAGGCAGAGGTTTTCACATCTTTCTCTCCTATTCTTGCCATTTGAGGAACTTTAGTTGCTCAACCGTTAAGCCCCCCAACCAATAAGTAAACCCTAAATGGAAACGGGGCTCGTCAAATTAAGGAGAGGTTACGACAGGGCTCGACCATCAAGCCCCCCCCCAATAAGTAAAATGAAAAACTTTAGTTGCTCGATCTGATAAGGAAGAGGAGGTTCGCAAAGCAGGCTCTCAATCTAGGAGAGAAGGTAGAGGTTTTGATGTGTAATGACATATATAAATCATTCATGCACATGACTGGTTCATGACTGGCACCATCCTTCTTGACTGGCCCAGCTACAGGGCTTCTCTCCTTACAGGCCCATATGGGATGGGTTTCTCTCTACTGGCTCATTCCACTACTATCAATCCAACCAATCTCTACCGGCATGGCTCTACCGGCTTGACGGGCCCACCTTGCCCTTAGAAGCGCAAGCCCTCCAGACCTTGACTGGCCTCACTAGACCTTCCCTGAACCTTTAAGGAGAGGAACTTTAGTTGCTCGACTGATAAGGAGAGGAAGGGAGATGTTCGATGGAAGAGGTCTCTGCCTTAGGTATAAGAATGAGGGTAAATGGCTTTTCTAGAGGTATATAAATGTTGATAAAGCTTTAGTAGTTGGGGCTTCTGTCTATTTTATTTGATCCATGTAGCAGCTCCATACAGAAGTAGATCACCCACAGTAGATCCAGCAGATGATTCAATATTATCCAGTACAAGGGGTAGCAAAGGCATAGGTTAGCCCAGCAGCTAAGGAAGCAAAGCCATAAGCATCAGTAGCATCAGCAGCACCAACACCATAAGTGGTTTAGTAAGTGGTTTCTTGTGTGAAAGATGCACGAGCAGTTGCATATTCATACCCAGGATCTTCTTGCAAATGAACGTCTTTAAATTACAGGAGACCAGGTTAAGCCATCCAGACCCATAAACTTTTAGTGCCTTTAGGAATCTTATTTTCATAACCTTTACTTTTTTTTTTTTTTTTTACTAACCCTTCTCATTTATATTCTTTCTTCATAACCTTTAGTACTCTTCTTTCTTACTAGGATAGCTTGCTTAACGTGTTCCGACCAAGTAAGTAAGTTTAGGCCATCCATCCTGAACGAACGTGAACCCCAGACCTAGGACTTTCAGGGGGATTTATTTTAGAATACGTACCCACCTAGGGTTTTATGTATGCATGCATTAACTGCTCCATCAGAGCACTTTATTTTTTTGTTAGTTATTTATGAGTTAATTGGTGAAGTCCGCCATCGCCATGGGGTTCCATTTTCTAATTAATCTTTTCTTGCTCGCTGCTCGGTTAGGCTCGTTACCTGGGCTTTCCTATTTGAAAGATATTGCTGGCTTGAAACCCTGCCTCGCTTTCTTCCTTATATATGGCAACAGGGTATATAGCTTACCTAGGGATTTCTTCTTATCTTTTGGTTAGACTACCTTCTATATTTTCACCCTTGCTTGCCTTGCAGGGGCAGCGCATCTTTATGTTTTTAGGGATGTTACCGGGTTCGACAAATACCACATCAATGAGAGGACACTTTCTTATTCTATAAATCGGAATAACTCACTATCGAAACGCTGCGTCACCCTGGCGTTAACAAATTCCCTCTGATGGTGTTTCTCCTCCTTGGACGTGCTCGTACGGTCCTACCCATAGCTATTTGATCGGTATTAAATGAGCATTTCCTGTTTCATTCTCATTCTTTATATATGTAATTACACTTTTATTTGGCTCCAGGTTAAATGAACTCATTCTGTAGTACACTTTTCATAAATAAAGGTCTTAAAAGTTCATTGCTATTATAAAAAAGGGTTGGTGAACCTATGCTGAATCAATCAATCAAGATGAACTCATTTTCGTCAATTCGATGTTATTCTTATTCACAACCTAACCCGAATAAAAATTATGTGTTCAATCAACCCCTTCATATGATCGATGATCCCTTTGATATAGATTCGTGGCTAACTTAACATTAGGTGTTCTTCCTTATTTCCTATAAGACTACTTCATTCCTTAGCTCAAAGAGCACGTTCTAAGGTGTTGTGTCCTCTCTTTATGAAATTGAAAGAAGGTAGAAATACTTCGCTGACGCTCACACTCTAACAGAGTTCACAAACAAAATAGACTAATCAATTTGGCAAAAGCATTATATATATTCCCATTCCAAAAGTCATCTGGGTAAATGGAAATGGAAGAGAGATGTTTTCCAATTCCGATTCGTTTTCCAAATCTCGGTAATTAGGGATATTGGACTTATTTCCTTGGCCGGCATGTCGTAAATCAGAGGCTACTGCCTTAGATACTTGGCTTTCCTACTCCCAACTCAGCTCAGTAAGTAAGGACCTTACCTTCACTATCTCTTTGAGGGGAATAAATCAATGGATTCAGTGACCCTTCCTTCAAAGAGCAGGTGAGACACGAATAAATCAATCGAATTTTGGTTGGCTTTCTAAATCGCTAAATCGCTCACCCTCACTTTGGTCAAGATCGAAGGTCGAGGATCGAGATGCCCCCTCACCTTGAAATTGTTCCATGAAGGTTCGATGAGTAAAAGTGATCGGTCAGTATCAGCTCCGAGTCCCATAGATCCGTAAGGTGCAGCTGGCTCTGTAAGTTCTGTAGCGGTAGCTCTTATTCACCAACAAGGAGGCCAGTATAGGCCAACAAGGAGTGTTGGTGCTTATTACCCTTAATGAGGCAAGCGGTAGCGATCCAACCAACCAACAAACCATTTGCTTTCGCTCTATCTAGGTAAGGCTATTTTCTTATTAGCGCTCTGCTCTAGGTATAGTTTGATTAGAAGATCCCGCTTTGTTTGTTTGTTCAGCCCCAGAGGGCATTATCGGTCGGCTTTTCATAAACCCCCACTCCCTAACCACCCCCACGGACTCGAGCAAGTAACGGAAGGGTCTCCCATGTCCTCATGTTGTAAGTGTAGAAACGATCTTTTTACCAGGGACTCAAGGCAGTAAGTGAAAAATCCCTATCCTATCCCTAAGTAAGTCTCTGTAGTAACAGTGTTCTGTACCGTTCAATTCCTTTAGCCATGATAAAGCTATTAACTGGGTACTATGCTCTCTCTTAAACTTAAGCTAAGAGCAGCTAAATCACGGTAGGTTGGCTCATTTATCTTCTACCCTCCCTTCTGGCTTGACCTCAATGGCTTAAGGCAGGCAGTCTGCATTCTATAAGGTCAGCTAGTACCGGCAGTGTCCTTCCTTAGGGCGGCATAGCTCCACCATAGGTCAGCTAGTACCGAAAGTGTCCTTCCTTCTGTCTATGGAGAGAGCATTATTGTATTGATGGAATTCAACATAAGAGCATTGGTAGGTATTGGTCACGGGCTTCAAACAACATTCACCAGCGTTCGATAACACCTGCTTGAGGCAAGGAACTTAGTGGGTAGACAGGCTATGAACCTTTACCCTTACCCTTACTTACTTTTGTGTTTCCGTTCCGCCCTTCCTCACCTTAATACCTAGACATGTTCACCTAGACCACTTACTGAATGAGGCGCTTCAGAGATATCGCTAGGAACCCTCTTATAAAGACCGACACTAAACATGTCTCACCCTTACCCTTATCCCTTACTTATGTGATAATACCTGCCCACCTATCCGACCCTATTTCCCTATACCACTTGGATGAATGAATCTGTTTGCTAGGAGACCCTTGACTATTTACTTTATTAAGCCTACCTTGCTCTTTTATCTATACTCTACCGATCCCACCTATAGCTTCCGCTAGGATATTAACCCTTGACCCTATCTTCCCTTTACCTTGACTGTTACTAACGACCCCTCCAATCATACTACCTAGACCTGTTAGCCTTATATCACTTGCTTCATGAATTGTTTAGTGGGGACTGACTACTCTTATCTTCTATTAGAAGGACTGACTGGATCCACCAACCCCTTGACTCTTGATTACTGTCGAAATCCTAGGAGATGGAGTTATGCCCTTCCCATTTCATTACCCTTATCTTAGAAGAAACGGGATCCCACTACCTTACCCTTCCTGTAGCCCCAACACGCACGTATCACCATCACCGTGTACCCACTTATGTTCTTATACGCCATTGTTTTGTTTTATTAGCTTTTATATTATGTATATTTCATTTCTGGAATCACATTTGCTTTAATATGCTGCTGGGCTGGGTACCACGTATGAACTATTGATACGGTCGAGCCTTGCTGATACAATTCAGAAATTAGAATCTACTCCATTCTAGGAATCAACCTACCTATCTTTAGTTTACTGCTTGCCACCTAATCACTAGACCTGTTCAAACCAGACCACTTGAGGACCGGAGGGGCTCGACCATAAGCCCCCCCACCCAATAAGTAAATTGAAACGTTTAGTTGCTCGATCTGATAAGGAGAGGGATGCGGAAGGCACGCTCGACCAACGGGAGAGGACGCCCTCCGGCAAGGCTTGAACCATGCGCTAGTACTATTGAGAAGGGGCACACAATAAGTAATTGACAATGATGCTTCTTGACGTTAGAAAGCAAGGCCCGGAGGGGCTTGCGCTTCCTAGTGCTAAGGAATATTATTACTTGTCCGCACCGGCAAGGACCCAGAGGGGATCGACCATAAGGGAGAGGATGCGGGCAGGCTCGACTAATAAGGAGAGGACCGACAAGGGCTCTCAATCTAAGGAGCTAAGGAGAGGATGCATAAGCATGACTCAACTAGCGCCT
>APFE030296831.1:0-15501 GCA_000404065.3 Pinus taeda
GTCTAGCAGCTTTTTGTAAAGTGATTGATTACTTGCAGTTTGAGTAGCCCAGCCCCTTGAGTTAAGGATGGCTGTTGGAGGTCCTCGTAATGCATAAGAAGGAAGGCTTCCAGCCTTCGTAGGTTACTTTTGGAACATTTGTATTTTTGCACGAGGTAACTATCATTAGGGATTTAATAAATAAAAAATAAATAGCCTTTATTAAGAGGAGCTATTATAAAAGAATTGTGGCTGATGACTAGTTTGCGGCCTCGCTATTGGACATTCCCTGTGGTAGGATCCTATACTTACCTACCTGCGCTCCACGCATTTCCTTGGAGTAAGCAAGGGAGCTGATCCTCATGCGAGTATTGGTTTCTATAGCTATGCCAACTCGGGTTGTTTGAGACCATATATTTGAAATATATAGAAGCCTAATAGTGGGGGAGAACTAACGAATCGTGATAAACCCCAATTCTTTTAAAAGCTTTTTATAGTTTTAAATCTTATATGGTTTCTCTGAGAAAAAACAAGAAACGAAGAATAGTAAAAAATATAATTCTACTCTATTAAAATCTAAAATTATAAAAGATAATAAACGTGTAACTATGCAAGAAGAGTGAATGAAAAAAAGACTTAACGATTATCCCCAACGTTTAAATACATAGTCTTAGAAATCTAAGGCATTAATGATCATGAATGTTTGTGGGTCTATCTTTACATGGAGTTGGAATACAAGAAAAAACTATAATAGTAGCACATGTATATTTAAACCTTAGTGGGTTTTACTTGTGAATAATTTTCTTATTCAAAATTTAGATTCTCAAATACATATAGTCTTAGAAATCCAAGGCATTAGAGGTAATGAATTTTTCTGAGTCTATCTCTACATGGAGTTGGAATACAAGACAAAACTATAATAGTAGCACATGTGTATTTAAACCTTAGTGGGTTTTATTTATGAATAAATTGCTGATTAGGGAGTCAAAATTTAGATTCTCACATGCAATAATAGAAAAAAATGATAGCATGCGTTCTACAATTACTGATTGACTCTGTAATTCCTCTACCTCTATTCCACAAAAAAACCCAACACAAGAAGTATTCACGAAAACAAATGTGCATAACAAGATGTTCCAACCACACACAATTAATTTAGATAGTCCATTACAAACCCATTCTAAAATACAAATAAAAAGAAAAAAGGTACATACCTTGTCCCTGTAGGATCCCATCCCATGTTCTCTTCTCTTCTCTTTTACATCATCCTCCCTGCTAACCCCAACCAAAAAGATCCAACCTCCTCTCCCTCCTAACCCCAACCAACTATATCCAACCTCCTTTGCCTCCTAAACAACAATGAGCTAGAGCTCACTATAGACTAAGACTGAAAAAATAAATCCAAGACCAAGCCAAACGAAAATTGAAAAAGAAAAGCAAAACCAAAATCCCAGAATGAGACACAAACATGGAACAATTATTCAACTAAGCATGGTCATGCTTGAAGAACAACAAATACATAAAACAATTTAAAACATCTAACCAATTAGGCTCTGATTTCCTCTTCTAGAAATCTAAAGAGCTAGGCCATGTCCACTCTCTTGCTAATCCAACTCACAAATTCTAGGTAGTGGGATGGGTGAGCTGATCACATGGAACAGTACTAAAGGTAAGGGCATAATTAGGTAAGCTAACCTAAAAAAAATTGTGTCATTAATTGTATGTTAAACTATGAATGATTATGTCTTACAATTGTTTCTAGATCACATAAATTACATTTTACCTCAATCTTGCACATATGTCTAGATGACACTCTCGCTAACATGCTATTTGTCTCCTTTTCATCATAGGGCCATTAGACAACCACATTTATGAGAAAGGCCCATAAGTAGAATATGAACACTTAGAAGAATAACTTCTATGATAGGCCACCAAAACTTGTCCTCCAAGTTTCAACATTCATAACTTGAGAAAACAAATAAACATGGGTTTCAATGGGAACTACTATTTTTATTTAATTGCGAACACACATCAATTTAAATGTGTATTTGGCACTATTTTTTTAATTTAATTACTTGTAATCTCACATAAGTGGAGATAAATAAGAGCCATAGTAATATTTTAATCATCACTTGGTAAAAAAATAATCTTATTAGGGTTTAAACACTTGATTTAGATATGCAAGGAGGTTACCACTTTGAATATCCTTCATTCATCAAATGGATACTACTAGAATATACTGGCATCATTCAATTTACACCCTCAGATAAAAAATATTAATTAACAAAATGATTAAACTAAGTTAAAAAACAAAATTAATAATGAAAATAAAATTGAGGTAAACTAAGCCCGTGGAGTTAGCCCAAATTATGTAGCTCTAATAGGTAAAGCACCTCAGTAGTGAGAGGTTGGTCAATTCTCCAAAATGCTTTAAGAACATGCTCTACTCATAAGTGATGCTCTACTCAATGGTAAAAGGAATCAAACCCTTTTAACGAGTGACAAATGTGGAATTAAGTGAATTTAGAAAAATGTAGATTTAAGATAATCCTATCCTTTTCACTTAATGAAATAATGTAAAAACAAAAATTGGTACAATTTTTATCGTCACAAAAAACTCAATAACAACCCCGTGTTATGATTATAACAACCCATTGACAAATTCATGAATGGTAGTCAATCTCATATCTGCATAAATTGAGCCATTTCTAGTTGCAGGACCAACATCTCTATAGGCATAGCTATTCCCATCATAACTAACAGGAGTGTCAACCTCTTATTTTTCTGTAAACCATCCCAATCTCGTATGCCCAGTTTTACTAAGGTGAAGAACCTTGATCTCAAAATACCATGCCCTCTCCACCACACCCCTAGTAGCCTTCACCACTCTGTATCCTTTAGTACTCCCTGCAATTTGACTATCTTTACTCAGCTCAATCTTTTCTACCTTGTGGATCTTTCATACAAAAATCCTCATGTTTGGGTTGTCATCCTCAACATCAAGTAGCCTGGTAGCGAGAGTTATGAGAGTAGTATATTTTGCTGTGGGATTGACATTAACCGTGTTCTTCTTACCCAATTTCCTAGATGCTGATTTGGTCTGGGCATTAGTGTTTCCCCTTTTGGGCTTTTTAATAACAATATCCCTACAAAATGCTCCCCATTGGAGCTAGTAATTTCCTCTTTTGTGCCACCCTACCTAATGTTCAAATGCCTGTGAGTCTGAGGCGTTATCCTTATGCCCACTTTCATCACTCTGCTCCTCTTCTCCTTTCATGGCATAATGTTCACTTGAGCCATGGTATTCCTTATTTGGGTACTCAAATTCTTCCTCTCCTCCAACATTGACTTGGAAATTGGTCCTCTCTCCACACATTTCATCTTCGCTCTGATTCTCTTTCCCCCGAAGTATCAGACAGAGTTGACCCATGATCATGATCAAGGGGATGTTTCCCATGTTGTTTCTGTTGTTCTGTAGATACATCCCTGCAAATGCCATTTTCTCCCCCAAATTAATTTCGCCGTGATAAAAACACTGAGTTCCTTTAAATATTGAAGGCAGAGAAAGGAAATACAATAAAAATATAAACCCTATTAGATTTCTATGTGATTGCATACTCTAGCTCACAGCTCAATGGATCCTCATCATCCATCCCATCACAACTATCAGCCCAACTATGGCGGAAGTGTAGCTCGATTAGTGGAAATCAAGAAAGATAATAATCATTCAGCTATACATTGACTAAGAAAGATTCATGACCAATTGGAAAACTGAAACCAAACACACAAATAAACACAAAGGATTCACGTGGTGAAACCTTAACATGGTGTCAAGGAAACATCCACGGGGAAAGGGGTTGGAATCTCTATTAACTCAACAATGATTCTCCGCGATTACATTTCTGAGGCAGTCACTAGTTTTATACAAGCCTCCTCTGTTACATAACTGCTATTTTGGTATAAAACTAACTAGTTATAATTTTACCGAGATTTACATAATTCATTGTCAAACTTCCAACAAACTCCACCTTGACAACAATTTTCCGAATCCATTACACATGCCTATTCACCATCTTTTTTGCAAGCCAAGAGAAGCTAAACACCATCTCAACTTCTCTACTGTAACTCGCTTTGTGAATATGTCTACACAATTCTCTCGTGTATGTACCTTTTGAATAGCCACTTCTCTGCCATCGATCACATGTCTCAGAAAATGATATCTTACATCAACGTGCTTGGTTCTCTTGTGATAAGTAGGTTTTATAGCCAAGTGAATAGCAATTTGATTGTCACAAAGTACATTCACTTTCTCCTGCATCCTTCCAATATCATCGAGCAAACCCTTTAACCAAATTGCTTCTTTACATGCATCTAAAGCAGGTATATATTCAGCTTCGGTAGTAGACAACGCAATTGTTTCTTGGAGCTTTGACATCCAACTAATCGCTCCACCTGCAAGAGTAAAGACATAACTTGTAGTGGATCTTCCTTTTTCCAAATCGCCTGCATAGTCAACATCTACATATCCGTAGAATAAACCTTTACTACCATTAAAGACAATGCAATGGTCACTTTTGCCTCCTAGATATCGAAGCACCCATTTCACTGCTTTCCAATGTTCTTTACCTGGTTTTGCCATGAACCTGCTGAGGACTCCAACTGCATGTAAAATGTCAGGTCTTGTAGATACCATCACATACATTAAGTTGCCTACAGCATTTGCATATGGTACATGAGACATATATTGCTTTTCTTCATCAGCTCTAGGACTCAAAATCGAAGAAAGCTTAAAATGGGAAGCTAGTGGAACATTAATAGGTTTCACATTGTTCATTGAGAACTTTTGAGGTACTTTCTCGAGACATTTATATTGTGATAACCGAAGCTTACAATTTTTCTTGTCTCTATGTATCTCCATGCCCAAGATATGTTTTGCTACTCGAAGATCCTTCATATCAAACGTCCTAGAGAGTTGAGCCTTTAAATTGTTGATCTCTTCCATGCTTTTGCATGCAATAAGCATATCATCAACATTCAAAGCTAAGATAATGAATATGCTATTGAAACTTTTGAAGTATACACAATGATCATACTCACTTCTTATAAAGTTTTGGCTCACCATGAAGGAATCAAACTTCTTGTACCATTGTCTAGGAGATTGCATCAGACCATACAATGATTTCCTTAGCTTGCAAACTAATCTTATGATGCGAACTTGTACAAAACCTTCTGGCTATTCCATATATATCTCTTCATTCAAATCACCATGTAGAAATTTTTTTTTAACATCTATCTATTCTAACTCAATATTAAGTAATGAAGTTAGTGCCAACACAATACAAA
This sequence comes from Pinus taeda, assembly GCA_000404065.3. Taxonomy (NCBI): domain Eukaryota; kingdom Viridiplantae; phylum Streptophyta; class Pinopsida; order Pinales; family Pinaceae; genus Pinus; species Pinus taeda. The sequence goes on from APFE030296831.1 coordinate 5,323, forward strand.
TAGAAACAAGTTTTACAACTGGAGAAAAAATCTCATGAAAGTCTATACCTTCGACTTGAGAATACCCTTTTGCTACTAATCTCGCCTTATACCTTTCGATACTTCCATCAACTTTTTCATTTCAGTTTGAAGACTCACTTGCATCCAACAACACTTCTCCCTTCAGGAAGCTCTACAAGATCCCATGTATTGTTCTTGGCTAAGGAATCTATTTCTTCTTCCATAGTCGTTTTCCATTTTTTGCTATCAATATCATCTACTCCTTCATGATAACAAGAAGGTTCCCCATCTTCAGTACTTAAAACAAAATATGAAGTAGAATCTTCATACTTTTTGGGAGTTTCTATTTCCCTTGTAAACCTTCTTAAAGTGACTAGTTGCTGAACTAGTTCAGAAACTTGAACTGGTTCAAAAGCTTCAACAACTTCCTTTGTGTCTTCATCACCTTTTTATCGAGCAGTCTCTCCTTCCTTTTAACTGTCACCAAAAGGTCTAGCCTCCAACTGAATTTGTTGACTTGGTGATACGTGTTCCTATTCAATTATTTCAACATTTTATTTTTAAAAAGATGATTCATCAAATGTTACATCTCGACTAATGACTATCTCTCGAAATGTAGGATCCCACAACCTATATCTTTTCACTACATAGTCATACCCAACAAAGACATTATTAACACTTCAATTTTGGATCTAATTTTGAACGCTGATTTTTGGGAATAAGAGAATAAGCATCACAACCAAATATCCTCAAATGTGAATAATCACAAGACTGACCTATCCAAACTTCTTCAAGAATTTTACAATTAATTGCTACTAAAGGTGATCTATTCACTAAATAACAAGTAGTAAATACTGCTTCTGCCCACAACAACTTTTGCAAGTTAGCATTGTTGATCATGCTTCTCGCTCTTTCCATAAGAGTTTGATTCATACGCTCAACAACACCATTTTGCTGAGGAGTATAAACAACATTTTTATGTCTAATAATTCCCTCATCCTTATAGTATTGTTCAAATTCAATTGAAGTGAACTCACCACCATTGTTAGTTCTTAAACATTGTATAGATTTGCATGTTCTTTTCTCTACCATTGCTTTAAATTGTTTAAAGACATTGAATACATCAACTTTCCTTTTTAGCATAAAGACCCAAACTTTATAGGAGAAATCATCAATAAATGTTAAAAAATATAGAGCACCTCCATATGACACAATAGGGGATGGTCCCGAGAGATCATAATGAATATAGTCTAAAATATGTTTACTTTTATGATTTCCAACTTTAAATCTCTGTTTACACTGTTTTTCATACACACAATGTTTACAGAAATCTAACTTCAAGGATTTTAGATCGGGAAGAGATTTACATTTCATTAGTATTTGAAGACCTTTCTCGCTCACATGACCTAATCAATGATGCCATAGACCATTACTTGATTCTTCCTTTTTTGACGCAACCACTAGTTCACTGACCTGAGTACTTCCTCTTAACCTGTAAAGATTTCTGACCTTTTCTACTTTCATAACCACTAGGGCTCCTTTAGAGACTTTGAAGATGCCATCCTCACCTGTAAACTTATAACCGCCTGAATCCAACACTCCCAAATAAATCAATTTTTTCTTCAAATGAGATACATTTCTAACACTAGTTAATGTTCTAACCATGTTATCATACATCTTAATCCTCATATTTCCCATCCCAGCAGTTTGACATGACATATTATTACCCATAAGCATAGAACTACCGTTTACATTTTCATACGAAGTAAACCAATTTGTATGTGGGCAGATGTGATGAGAAGCACCAAATTCTAACAGCCAACTTTCTAAACCCTGCGAGACATTACATTAAGGTGAAGTTTCATCTATCATACATAATTCGTCAGTAGATAAGACTTCGTCTATTATACCTGAATTGATCACAGTCACTTCCTTCTTTGGGTTATCTAATTCCTTTTGATTCCAATAGTCTTTCTTCAAGTGTCCAATTTTATTGCAGTGCCAACATTTTGCCTTACACTTCATTCCCTTCGATTTAGATCTGGAACACCCCCTTCATTTTTCTCCTCCTTCCCTTGAGCGTCCTCTTGCTACCATGGCTTTTGATGCAACTGTTTTAGTACTAGATTTCCTTCGTACTTGTTTAGACAAGAGAGCTCCCATGAGGGAAAAGAACATAGCAAGCTTATGGCTTCATCTTCTTGTCCAATTTTAACTTCTGCAACTTTTGAAACTTCTTTCATTCGAAGATTGTACAATTGTCTTTCCAAATAAGTTATGTTGGTTAATGACTTTGTCATATAGATTTTTTCCAGTTTTTTCCACAATCTTGAAGGTGTAGTCTCTTCAACAATATTGAAGATAACTTCATCCGCGAGGCATAACTGGATGGTACTGAGAGATTGGGCATAGAAGTCCTCTGAGTCTGAATCAGTCATGGTTGCACGTTTCTTATTTTCCCCATCGAATTCCTTGTGCAACTCTTGTTGCACAAGCAGATCCATAACCTTGAGTTTCCAAAGAGAAAAATTTCTCTTTCCAATGAATTTCTCCAACTCGAATTTTGCATTAGACATCTTGGCCATTTTTTCTTCTCCTAGGGTTTCAGTCTTTCAACTAGGGTTTATATTTCCTTATTTCTCCAAAAAAAAATCAATTTAAATAGAAAAAAACCCTTTAAAAAAACTTTTTTCCATTCCTTCAATTAAAAAAAGACAATCTTTATCTTTTTTTTCTTCCACTTAGACACATCCACCCTGTTATTTCCATAAATTCTTCAATTTACACAAATATTTATTTACACAACTTTGTGGAAAAAAAATATGAGACAAAAATTTATTTTCAAAAAAAAAACCGAGATCCACATTTGTTGATCATGCTTTGGTAGCATGGAGAGCAGATGGTCTTCTACAGCATGCAGCGAAGAGGGTTCTACATGTAGTCTAGTGGCTTTCATTCATGTAGCAAAGCATACACACGACTCCTTTATGCTCCAGTACATAGATATGGCCACTATGCCACGCAGAAAACAGAGTACTCCTCCCCTCACGCAAAGATGGCTTTGGTCTATTTTTAGCACACAAAACTTAGGGCAATTGTAGTCCTCCTCTCTTCTCACAGAGATCACCTCCTCACTCAGATGGCTCCTACTCAACGGAGATGGACAGGGTAGCAGCATGGGCTCCTTCTCAACACAGATGGACAGGGCAGCAGCACGAGATCCTCCTCAACTTAGATGGATAGGGTAGCAGCACGTGCTCCTCCTCGAAATAGATGGACAGGGCAGTAGCAAACAGGTTCTACACTTCACGGTTCTGCGTTTCACACAGAGATGGGGTTTACCGCCTGCCTTCACACCAAGACAAGCTCTGCCAGCCTTCACCCATCAAAGGAATCCACATGCAGAGCCTACATAGTAGTGAGCTTCTGTGAAATAACCACCTTTGCCTACGTTCATGCAGCAATCGAAAAAGTCCACACACAGAGGTTTTTCTCTCCACATAGCAACGCAATGAACGCAAGTGGATTTATAATCTCTCACAATCCCCGATTCAACTAATCACTCTGATACTACTTGTAGTTCAAATAGGGGAAATTAAGAAAGATAATAAACATTCATCTATACATTGAGCAAGAAAGATTCATAACCAACTGGAAAACTGAAACCAAACACACAAATAAACAGACAGGATTTACATGGTAAAACCTTGACACGGTGTCAAGGAAACATCCATGGGGCAAGGGATTGGAATCTCTATTAATTCAGCAATGATTCTCTACGATTATATTTCTTAGGTATTCCTAGTTTTATACAAGCCTCCTCCATTACATAACTGCTATTTCGGTATAAAACTAACTAGTTACACTTTTACCAAAAATTACTTGATTCATTGTCAAACTTCCAACAGGAAGTTCATACTAGAATTTAATTGAGATCAACGATGATGAGGAAGAGGAGTATGATGAGAGGTTGGATGTATCTACAAAACATCAGAAATAGCTTGGGAAACATCCTCTTGATCATGATCATAGGTCACCTCAGTCTGATACTTCTGGGGAAAGAGAGAATCAAAGGGAAGGTGAAATGTTTGGCGATAGAACGAATTGCCCAGTCGATGTTGGAGGAGAGGAAGAATTCGAATACCCGAATGAGGAATACCATGGCTCAAGTGAACATGAAGTCATGAAAGGAGAAGAGGAGCAGAGTGATGAAAGTGGGCATAAGGATAAAGCGTGAGAGTCATGGGCATTTGAACATCAGGTAGGGCGGCACAAAAGAGGAAATTATTGGCTCCAATGGGGGCATTTTATATGGATATTATTATTAAAACGCCAAAAAGGAGAAACACTAATGCCCATATCAGATCAACATCCAGGAATTCGGGTAAGAAGAACAGGGTTAATGTCAATCCTACAGAAAAGGATACTACTCTCATAACTCCCGACACCAGGGTGCTTGATGATGAGGATGACAACCCAAACATGACGATTTGTCTGTCAAAGATCCACAATGCAGAAAGGATTGAGCTAAGTAAAGATAGATTGATCGCACGGAGTACTAAAGGATACAAAATGATGAGGGCTACTAGGGGTGTGGTGGAGGGGGCATAGTATTTTGAGAACAAGGTTGTTTACCTCTATAAAACTGGGTATACTAGATTGGGATGGTCTATAGAGAAAGGGGATGTTGACGCTCTTTTTAGTTATGATGGGAATAGCTATGCCTACAGAGATGTTGGTCCTGCAAGTAGGTCACTGCTCTAGGTAAACTAGTTCTTATGACATCTTCCCCAATACTCTTTCTCAATCAATACTCGATTGGACGAACTCTATATATAAAACTAATCCATATAAATCTGAAAGCAATCATGAATAAGATCAAAACACATGGTTAACTTAATCCAAAGGTCAATAATAAATAATTAGGGCCATTTAAATATAGTTGTATATGATATTCATATGCTATCCATATTTCGTTATTTAATCATTTAGCTCATGAAGAAAATAGAGGTACCTTCTAGCAGCTAATATAAGGAAAGCCTGATCAATAGGTATCAATAGATAAGAGATTGCACCCATCTTTAGCCTACATCCATATTTACTGTCAAATCTAGTAAGCACCCAAAGGCATTAGAGGACCTTAGCACTTGGTAGATGTGAAGTTACGATGGATCTATGCTAGTTTATTTTTAGATGTGGAGTTACCATGGATCTATGCTAGTTTAATTTCGGTCTTTAAATATGTTACAATCCACATGACTACCATGGTTCAATACAAATTATTATCATTACCATGGGTAAATACTAATATCTCATACCATGAAGTTATTTGTTTTCTATATTTTTATATTTTGTTTTGATCCATTCAAATGCTTTCACCCTATTTAATTTAATTTTTAATTTTAATTTATTTTTAATTTTCTTTTAATGCAATTTGGTTGCTAATAATTTGGACGGTACATGAAATTACAGTGTCTTACATATTTGACTTTTAACATAAGAACACTTGGATTTAGTCTAGTTTAATTTCCACCTTTAAATACGTTAGAGTCCACATGAATACCATGGTTCAATAACAAGTATTATCATTACCATGGCTCAATATCACTATCTCATACCATGAAGTTACTTGTTTTTTATATTCTTTTACATTATTTTGAGGGAGCAAAATTCTTTCACCCTATTTAACTTTTTTTATTTATTTACTTTTTACGCAATTTGACCTCCTCATAATGTGGACACTACATGATATTACAATGTCTCGCTTATTGGGCTGTGAACCCAACAGCACATGAACCCAAAGGAATAATATTAAACCCAAGGGACTAATATTAACCCAACACTGGTAAACCCAAATATAAATATTATAAACACTAAAATATACAAGTTTTATTTTGGTTGTGAGACAATCCTTGTCACAATGCCATTCAACAATGGTTGACCATGGTTGGCTATGATTACCAATGGTTGACCATGATTGATATTATAAAACTAACGAAATAATAAAGCCATGGGATTGATATGAGAAACCCAAAGGAATAATAAACAAAATGGATTAATAGTAAAATCCCAAGGGATTTTGAACCCAAGGGAATAATATTAAACCAAAGCGGCTAATATAATAAACTGAAAGGATTAATAAACCAAATGAATTATTAATATTATAAAAAGAAAGGATTAATACTAAAACCCCAATGGATTTAGAACCTTAGAGAATAATATTAAACCGAAGGGTTTAATATCATAAACCGAAGGCATATAAACCCTACGTGGAGACAAATTTTTCCATAATGTGAGATCTTACCATGATTCAACACAATTGAAAATGGTTGGTTATGGTTGACCATTATTGATATTATAATCCCAAGTTAATAATAAACCACAGTGATTGATATTATGAACACAAGGGAAACATAAACCAAATGTATACCTAAGGGATTACAAACCTCGGGGAATAATATTAAACAAAATGGACTAATATTATAAACCCAAGGTATACGAACCGTAAGATAAATAGTAAAAATAGTAAAATAAACATGGTTGAATCAATAATGCCTAATAATTAATATTTTGAAATCAAGGGAATAATAAACCCAATGAACTAATAAACAAAACTATTTATTATTATGAAACCAATCAATTAGTTAATCCAAAGGATAAATATTAATAACCCAAGGGATGAAGAAACACAATGGATCGATATTACAAACACAGGAGATTCATAAATCTCACCATGATTCATATTATAAGCGCAAGTTAATAATAAACCCAAGCGATTGATACGAAAACCCAAAGGGATTATGAACCCAAGGGAATAATATTAAACCCACGAGACTAATATTATAAACCCCACATTGGTAACACTAATATAAATATTAGAAACACTAAAATAAACATGGTTTATTTTCACCGTGAGACAATCCTTGTCAGAATGCAACATTCAACTATGGCTCGCCATTGTTGGTTATGATAGACAATGGTTGACCAAGAATTATATTATAAACCTAAGCAAATAATAAACCCAAGGGATCGTTATTATAAAGAGAAAGGGATAATAAACCAAATGTATTAATACTAGGACCCCGAGTGGATTATGAGACCAAGGGAATAATATTAAACACAAGGGTATAATATTATAACCCGAACATATATAAAGCCTAAGATAAATATTATAATTCTATGGTAGACCCTAGTGGACCATGGTTGGATTCATAATAAACCATGGTTGACTGTGAAATATGAAACCCAAGCAATTAATATTATAAAGGCAAGGGAACAATAAACCCAAGGGATTAATACTAAAACCCCAGCGGGTTATAAATGCAATTTATATAAACCTTAGTTGGTGAATATTTGTTTCATAATGTGAGATCAGACCATGATTGACCACACTTGACCATGCTTGGTTATGGTTGGCCATGTTTACTATTATAAAATAAACCCAAGGGAATAATATTAAAATCGAGGGGCTAATATTAAAAACACCCCATTGGTAAACCTAAATATAAATATCACAAACACTAAAATTACAACATTTTATTTTCATGTTGAAACAATCTTTGTCATAATGTGACATTGAACCATGGTTCACCATGATTGGCTATGATTGACAATGGTTGACCACCATTTATATTATAATTTGACGGGAATAATAAACTGAAGGGATAGATATTATAAACCCAAAGGAATAATAAAACCAAGGTATTAATAGTAAAACCCAAGGGATTATGAACCCACGTGAATAATATTAAACCCAAGGGACTAATACTATAAACACAACATTTTAAACCCAAATATAAATATTACAAACACTAAAGTAATCATGGTTTATTGTCATGGTGAGACAATCTTCGTCACAATGCGACATTCAAACATTGTTGAGCATGATTGATATTATAAACCTAAGGGAATCAAGGGGTTATGAACTTGATGGAATAATATTAAACCCAAGGGAGTAATATTATAAACCCAAGGTATATAAACCCTAAGTGGAGACAATTTGTTTCTTAATGTGAGATGAGACCATGACTCGCCACAGTTGACTATGGATGGTTATGGCTGACCATCATTAATATATAAACTCGTGGTTAATAATAAACCTCAATAGATTATGAACCCAAGGGACTAATATTAAAAACCCAACATTTCTAAACCCAAATATAAATATTACAAAAACTAAAGTCAACATGGTTTATTTTCATGGTGAGACAATCTTTGTCACAATGCGACATTACACCATGGGTGACCATGGTTAGCTATGATGAGAATGGTTGACCATCATTGATATTTTACACCTAAGGGAATAATAAACCCAAGGGATTGATAGTATAGAACCAAATAAATAATAAAACCGAGGAATTAATACTAAAAGCCGAAGGGATTATTAACCCAGGGGAGTAATATTAAACCCAAGGGACTAATTTTATAAACACAACATTGGTAAACCAAAATATAAATCTTTCAAATACTAAAAAGATACCGTTTATTGTCATGGTGAGAAAATCCTTGTCACAATGCGAAATTCAAACATGGTTGATCATGGTTGGGTATGATTGACAATGGTAGACCATGATTGACATTATAATCCTAAGGGAGTAATAAATCCAAGCAATTCATATTATAAAACGAAAGGAGTAATAAACCTGAGGGTCTAATACTAAAACCTCGAGGGGCAATGAACCCAATGGAATAATATTTAACCCAAGGGACTAATATTATAAACACAACTTTGGTAAACCCAAATATAACTATTAGAAACACTAAAATAAACATGGCTTATTTACGTTGCAAGACAATTCTTGTAACAATGTGACATTCAACCGTGGTTTACCATTGTTCGCTATGATTGAAAATGGTTGACTATGATTTATATTATATGCCATGGGAATAATAAACCCAAGGGATTGATATAAAAAACCCAAAGGAATAATAAATGTCAATTGATTTTCAACCCAAGGGAATAATATTAAACCCAAGGGTCTATTATTATAAACACACGGGATCAATAAACCAAAGGGATTATTAATATTATAAAACAAAGTGATTAATACTAAAAGCCCAAAGGATTCTCAACCTGAGGGAATAATATTAAGCCCAATGGTCTAATATTATAAACCCAAATTAATAAACCCTAAGTGGAGAATTTTTCTTCCATAATGTGAGATGGGACCATGATTCACCCCAATTGACCATGGTTGGTTACGGTTGACGATGATTCATATTATAAACCTAAGTTAATAATAAATGTAAGCAATTGATATTATGAATAAAAGTGAAACATAGACTCAAGGGATTAATACTACAACCCAAGGGAGTAATTTTAAAAACCCAACATTGGTAAACCAAAATGTAAATATTACAAACATTAAAATAAACATGGTTATTTTTCATTGTGAGACAATCATTGTCACAATGTGACATTTAACCATGGTTGATCATGGTTGGCTATGATTGAGAATGGTTTACCACCATTGATATTAAAACCTAAGGGAATAATAAACCCATGGGATTGATATTATAAACCCAAAGGAATAATAAACCCGAGGGCCTAATATTATAAACGCAACATTGATAAATCCAAATATAAATACTACAAACACTAAAATAAACATGGTTTATTATCATGGTGTGACAATCCTTGTCACAATGCGGCATTCAACCATGGTTAACCATAGTTGGCTATGGTTGAAAATGGTTGACCATGATTAATATTATAAACTTGAGGGAATAATAAACCCAAGAGATGATATTGTAAACCCGGATGAATAATGAACCCAAGGGATTAATATTAAAACCCCAAGGAATTATGAACCCAATGGAGTAATATTAAACCTAAGGGACAAGTATTACAAAAACAACATTTGGAAATGCAACTATAAATATTACAAACACTGAAATAAATATGGTTTATTCTCACGGTGAGACAATAATTGTGAGAATGCGAGATTCAACCATGGTTGACCATCATTTCCTATTACTCACAATGGTTGACCATGATTGATATTATAAACATAAGGGAATAAGAAATCAAATTAATTGATATGAGAAACCCAAAGGAATAATAAGCCCAAGATGTTAATACTACAACCCCAAGGGATTATGAACCTAAGGGAATAATATTAAACCCATGGGATTAATATTATAAACCCATGTATATAAAGCCTAAGATAAATATTATAA
>APFE030296836.1:0-23620 GCA_000404065.3 Pinus taeda
CCTACCATACAGGTTCAGAGGGAGCAGGCTTTTCCCTCGATTAGCGGAGCATCTACAGGTATCTGGTATGTAGACAGTGGGGCTTCACGTCATATGACAGGAGTCCGTGAGTACTTCTCGGGGCTTTCAGAGAGTGGCACTGATATTGAGGTAGTACTCGGTGATGACAGAGTTGTTAGAGCAGTCGGGGTGGGGACACTGACATTTCAGAGGGAGTCCAAACCTCCCTTGAAAGTGACAGAGGTTCTTTATGTGCCAGGGATGAGGAAGAACCTTATATCTGTCTCAGCTTTGGAGGACAGAGGATATGAGGTACTGTTCAGGGGAGGACAGGTGTTGATGTATCCCAGGGGCGCTCCAGCTGAGTCAGCTAGAGTGATAGGTGTACGCCATGCAAAGTGTACAGGTTTGCATTCCAGCCCCTTTTGGCATTGAGTAGTAGTACCGACAGCAGAGCTAGCAGTTTTGAGCAGTGTGAGATTTGGCACCGCAGGATGGGACATATGTATCATGGAGCCTTGAGGACCTTGCGGGAGATCACTACAGGTATGCCAGATTTCAGTACTGATCACTTTGATACTTGTAGAGGATGTGCTATGGGCAAGTTTGCCAAATCCCCTTTTCCCAGCAGTGACAGCAGAGCGACTGGATACTTGATTTGATACATTCTGATGTGAGCGGTCGGATGTCTCATGTTTCCTTGAGTGGATATGAGTATTATGTTTTATTCATTAATGATCACTCCAGGAGGACCTGGATTTATTTCTTGAAGACCAAGAGTGAGGTCTTCAAGCGGTTTCAGGAGTTCAGAGCTCTTGTGGAGACACAGACAGGTCGGAAGATCAAGTCCCTGAGGTCGGACAATGGAGGAGAGTACACCCTTGGAGAGTTTGTTGACTATTGTGCGGAGGCAGGCATTAGGAGGGAGTTCGTTGTTCCTTACAACCCCCAGCAGAACGGGGTTGCGGAGAGGAAGAACAGATCCATCATAGGGGCTGCCAAAGCCATGTTACATGATCAGGGGTTGCCATTGTTTTTGTGGGCAGAGGCCTGCAACACAGCTGTTTACTTGCAAAACAGGAGTCCGCATCGTGCCTTGGGGCACATGACTCCGGAGGAGGCTTTCTCTGGGAAGAAGCCTGATATTGGTCATCTTCATATCTTTGGATGCATTACATACTTCTATATACCCAAGGAGAAGAGGACCAAACTAGAGCCCACCGCAGAGAAGGGTATCTTTGTGGGCTACAGTGAGACCTCAAAGGCCTTTCAAATTTACATTCCTGCACAGAGGAGAGTTGTTGTCAGACGGGATGTGAAGTTCGAGGAGGACAGGGCCTTTAGGAGATCACGGGAGTTGGAGTATCTGGATCAGCCAGACACTCAGCAGCAGTTGAGTCAGTCACAGGGATCCAGTGGGCAGGGATCAGGAGGATCAGGAGGATCTGGAGGTACATCTATGAGGATGTCAGGTCCATCAGTGAGCAGTGGCTCACCGAGCCAGAGGGTTGGTGCTCCGAGCAGGTCACAGAGCAGTTCACTAGGGAGTCCACTGATGGACAGTTCACACGGTACCTCAGCTTCTACAGGTTCAGGTGCAGGCAGGAGGACAGCAGACGGACAGTCAGGAGTTCAGGCTACTGATGGTGATGAGGAGGAGGAGTTTCATTCTCCTATGGGAGAAGCATGCTCAGGGAAGAGGAAGCCCAAGTGGCTTTAGGACACCTTGAGAGATGCCACATCTGTTGCTGAGCCGAAGAGGCCGGTCAAAGAGAGTAGACCACCTGAGAGATTTTGTAGCTATATGGCGATGGTTACCAGCATCCTTGACTCTGAGCCTTCTAGCTATGAGGAGGCAGCTAGCCAGCAGGTCTGGAGAGAGGCCATGCAAGAGGAGTATTTTTCTATCATGAAGAATGATGTTTGGGAGGTGGTGCCGAGGCCTGAGGGCAAGTCCGTGGTTACTTCCAGATGGCTTTACAAGGTAAAGCATGCTGCAGATGGCAGCATTGAGAAATTCAAAGCGAGGTTTGTGGCTAGAGGGTTCTCCCAGGTAAAGGGAGTTGATTATGAGGAGACCTTCGCTCCCGTGGCTCGATATACTTCGATTCGCTCCATTATATCGATAGCAGCAGAGATGGGTTGGAAGATCCACCAGATGGATGTGAAGACCGCATTTCTCAATGGCTTCATACAGGAGGAGGTGTACATTGAGCAGCCACAGGGCTTTGAGGTGCATGGGAAGGAGTCCCATGTGTGCAGACTGAAGAAGGCCCTTTATGGCCTGAAGCAAGCTCCCAGAGCTTGGTACTCTAGGATAAACACTTATTTGCAGGGGATGGGTTTCACAAAGAGTGAGGCAGATCCGAACCTTTACTTTATTGTGATAGGTGAGGAGCCTCTCATTCTGGTGCTGTATGTGGATGACTTGGTCATTACAGGTGCAGAGAGACTCAGAGCACTGCAAGAGAGATCTTGCGACGGAGTTTGAGATGAAGGACATTGGCTTGATGCATTACTTTTGGGGTTTGGAGGTGTGGCAGGAGGAGGGGCATTTCTTCCTGGGGCAGGGGAAGTATATTGTGGACATCCTTAGCAGATTCCACATGGAGGATTGTAGACCCATGTCGACACCGATGATTACCAACTGGAAGAAGCTTCATGCTTCGGATCCCGAGTTGGTGGATCCCACATTGTACAGGCAGCTGATTGGTTCCTTGATGTATTTGGTCAACACTAGACCAGATATCTGTTTTGCAGTCAACACGATGAGTCAGTTTATGTGTGAGCCTCGGAAGGTTCACTGGGTTGCTGCAAAACACATTTTGCGGTACTTGCAGGGGACAGTGGATTATGGTCTGGACTACAGGCAGGGAGATGGAGTGAGATTGGTAGGATACACTGATTCTGATTGGGCAGGTTGTGCTTCTGATAGGAAGAGCACTTCAGGGTGCTGTTTTGGTTTGGGTTCAGCAGTAGTGTCATGGTTCAGCCGGAAGCAGCAGTCAGTAGCACTGAGTTCAGCAGAAGCAGAGTATATGGCAGCCAGTCTAGCTAGTTGTGAGGCCATCTGGCTTCGCAAGATGGTGTTTGGCTTATTTGTCAGCCGTTGAGAGCTTCAGTGATTTACTGTGATAATCAGAGTTGCATTAAACTCACGGAGAATCCAGTATTTCATGACAGGTCAAAGCATATCGGGATCAGATATCATTTCATCAGAGACTATGTTCAGAAGGGAGCTGTGAAGCTTGAGTATATTTCCACTGATGAGCAGGTAACAGACATTCTTACCAAAGCCTTACCATGGGGCAAGCATGTTTACTTCAGAGACAAGATGGGTGTGGTGAGGAACACCTTCCTCGGTAAGAGGGAGTGTTGAAATTTGGTACCGGAGGACAGGTGGTTCCCTTAGGCTTTGATCTTTGGCCCAGGGAAAAGTGTCCAAAAGATTTTAATTTTTCTCCTAAAGTGACTTTATAATTTTTATAAAGTTAAAATCTAATTTAAAAGTGACTTTAAGTGATAAAGTTACTAAGTATAATTTTAAAGTAACTTTTATAAAGTCAATGAAAAATTAGAAAGGAAAAGTGACTTTGGAAATAAATGACTAAGTGGGTCTTTATTAAAGTGGGGTGAATTAAAAAATAGAAAGTGAGGTTTAAATGAGCATTTAATCTCAGCCATTGATCTAAATCTATTTCAGCCATTGGATTTAGGGGTCACCCAAAAGTCACTTGGATCACCCAAAAGTCATTTGGAATTATATTAAGGGAGGAAAAGGAGGAAAAGATCACATTCGATTCAATTCTTTCATGAGCAATTGAGAGAAAGAGAGCAAGAGAGCAAGGGAGATTTCTGGACAGTGAGCTGCGGAGTATCAGCAGCAGAGTTTCAGCAACGGAGTAACAACAGCGAAGTTTCAGCAGGGCAGTTTTTCAGCAAGGCTGAGATAAGTTGTAAAAGTTTGCTTGCTGATTTTGCTGAATATTTCTTTTACTGTAAAAGGCTTTTTTCAGAAATAAAGAAGAGCTCTCAAACTGGTTTTCCCCAAGAGTTGTAGGGGGTTTTTCCAGGGTCACATTGACCAAAAATATCAGTGTTTTAATGTGTTTTAATGGCTGTTATTACTGCTGATTTTTATTTCTGCAATTTCCAGCATTCTGTAAAATTTCCAGAATTTGTGTCTTCAGCAAATTTATTGTTTTCAGCTTGTTGAATGTATGGTTATGGGAAAGGGCATTTAACTACATGGGAGAAATAAGAAGAAACTGAAAACCGGGTTGGGAAAACAGAAATTTTAATAGCCGTGGTCGAAGCTACCGTATTTGCTGTGGTCGAAGCTGTCGTAGTTGCTGTGGTTGACGCTGCCGTGGTCGAAGTTGTCATAGTTGTCGTGGTTGAAGTGTTGATTTATTGGTATTAGATAGATAGAGCTGGTTGAACTCTTATCTTGAGAACAGAATAGGGTAGAGTTGGAGAACTTTGTGAAGCAACATATTGAAGATTTGTGGAGATCATTGAAGACCATGATGCATTGAAGCCATCATGACGTGACCTTGGAGAATTTTGTTTGGGTGACATGAAGAGTAATGGTGACACCTTCATGTGAAGAACAAGGTAGTCATTGATAATGTGACGTGGAGACTAAGTGAAGGCGTAGTTGAAGATTGATAGGGTTTGTTGAAGAAAACATTGGGAGCCATGAAGTATAACCAAACATACCTTGATAAAGTGAAGCTATAGGGTTCGATCCCTTGGGGTTGGTGCCTCAAAATTGACAAGGTTAGTGCCTTGGAAAGTCCAAGTTGGTGCTTGGCAAATATAGGATTGGTGTCCTTGGAGTTGGTGCTCCTAAACTCAAGGTTGGTGCCTTGGATAAGATAGGGTTGGAGCCCTAGAGGATCAGAGTCCTCAAGAAACTAGGTCGGAGCTTGAACCAGATATAGGGTTGGAGCCTTGGAAGTCCAAATTGGTGCTTGGCAAATACAGGTTGGAGCCTAGGAGATTGAAGATCGGTGTCTTCACCTAGGGTTGGAGCCCTACATATATTGTACTTGATTTATTGAAGAAACTAATAGAAGCATTTATTCTTATTGTTCATTTTGTGTTCTAAATATAAGTGATCTAACTGGTAAAAGTAACAATTGAAAATAAATACCGATTCACCCCCTCTCAGTATTTCCAACGCTGTCTTTGTGAGGGAGGTATTCTCCTTGGATGCAACAAATTTCCCCTTAGCTGAAATTTCTCCTTCATAAGAAAAGTTCACGAGATTGCCATGTTGATGCATGTTTATAGATAACTCTATCCTGGAGTGGGCAATGTAAGTATCCAGGGCCTTTTACCTCTGGACAAAGTTCTTTATGTCTCCTTAGGTAAATGTATCAATCTCCTCTTGTCAAAGTCCTTTATGACCCAACTAAGTCCTTCTAGCTTCTCATGAGAGAATCTGCCCTACCATTCACCCTCAACCAAAGTCCTTTACGGCTTCTCATGTGAATTACATCTATCTCCTCTGGTCAAAGTCCTTTATGACCTAGCCAAGTCCTTCTGGCTTCTTAGGAGAAGATCTGCCCAATCTTGTAATTTGCCCTTGTAATTACCTTGGGCCATTCACCTTTCTGGTTAAAGTCCTTTATGACCCAGCCAAGTGCTTCTAATGGTCAAGTCCTTTTGGATTCTTAGGTGAATGTATCTGTTATCACCCCAAGAAACTCTCCTTTGTAGCTCGGAGATGCCTGGGAACATATAAATTCAACTTATTGTTGCAAATGGATGAATGGAAGGAATGATGCTTGTCCAAGCCAGATAACCACTTCTACTTCGTTTGACTCCAGACATGCGTGAACACCCCTAGACTACAAGGGTTTAGATCACCAACTACTCAGAGTTTTAAGATTGGGTGAATATGGAGAATACTGACCACATCAGCAGATGCACAAGACCATGTGATGGCCGACTGCAACCAGTAAATAAGTCTGCAAATCTAATCCTCTTGGTGCACAGACAGGATGACAGCTCTCTGGCACTAGAGGAAGAGAAACCTAAATAACTCATTCAATGATACATGCAAGACTTTAACACATAGATAGGATGACAACTACTCTAATGCTAAACATCAAGAGTTCCGGAATACAGCATATCAGGGACAACTTAGAAGAAAAAAGAGTAATGGAAAGTGAGTAATTAACAGCAAAAGAAGCTTGTATTAGTTGAAAATGAAGATGAGATGCTGCAAGTATCAAAATAGTTACAGTCTCCAAAAGTCGGACCTTACATGAAAACATCAACCATCAACCCTGATTACATCTTGTTTCTGGGTATATATAGAGTTTCAATGCAACGACACTTGGCCATTCTAGGTATGGAAGGGTCATAATTGACCACCAACTGCATTTAGTTGCTTGATGGAGCTTTTGAGAGCGCTTGCTTGCTTTAGTGGATGAATATGATCTTTTCCTGTGCTTTGCTGTCCTCTCGGGCAGCTGGAGTGCTTGTATCAATGAGGACCCATAACTGTTAAATGCAGCTATCTGTTTGTGCTCTGTCCTTTTCCTCCTCGGCCATACTGTTTGTTAAATATGGTGGTTGAGGAGCAACTACAAATGGTACTGGAAGACCGGTCACCTTCGTCCTTCGCGTGCACGAAACAGTCAAGGGACGTGGACTGCGTGGCGAATGGATGAGTTGGTCGAAGGAGCAAAATTGGTCGTCGGATTGGGAGAATAGACGGGGGAGATGGCTTGGCGGGGGCTATCGGGAAAAGCGGGGGTGGAATGAACGTGGGCTGTTGGATCTCAAGCGGACAGATTCAACAATCGTCGGGCGACGGAAGTGCGTGGTGGTTAACGGGCGAGGACGGAGGACCGGGCGGTAAGCGGTATTGATCGCACCGCTGTAGGACGTTGGGCGGTAAAAGGACAACGGTGCGCGATCCCATTCAGAGTGTGACGCGTGGCGGTGGAGGAGAGAGGAAAACCACTCTCCGTCGCGCGTTATCGTCCTAACACTTCGTGGATGCGGAGAGAGCGGACGCCATCCGATCGTGGCGGAGATGATCAGATGGCGAGGAAACAATTGTGCGAGTTTTCCATCGGATTTGATGGGGAGCCGTTGGATAAGGAGGCGAAGATCAACGACTGAGGTTACGGTGGTTGAGTTTATGGAGGCGCGGAGTCCACTGGGCATGGTTTTATGGGGTTTTGGGTTTTAATGCTTGGGGCTTAAGAAAAGGAGTTTTATATGGTTTTTAACAAAAGCATGGGAAAAGGAGATGAAAGGAGGATGGGTGGGGTAAAGGAAAAGGTGAGGGTAACCATTATAGGCCTTCTTTGAGCACGACCAAGGACCAAGTTTGCCTCTAGCTTTTAGAGAACCAATGTTATACAGTAGAGCTAATAATATCCATCTCCCCTGGTCAAAGTCCTTTATGACCCAACCAAAGGCCTTTATGGCTTTAGGAGATGGTCTACCCTGATCCTGCAAAGACATCAACCCTCCCTCTCAACAAGGGAGACATTCTGTATCACGCCAAACTTGTCTTTGAAGTATACATACTTCACTCTAGACAAAGACTCGGTGACAATGTTTGTAATTTGCTCATCTGTGGATATGTACTGGAGCTCCACTGCTCCTTTTTGCACCATTCTTGGATGAAGTGACTTGATCGAAGAGTCCTGCAAGTAGCTTCCGAAGCCACACTACTTTTTGACTTGCAACATTGGCTGTGATATACTCTACCTTTGCTAAACTGAGTGTGACAGAAGTCTGCTTCCTACTAAATCGGGATATCATAATCGATCCAAAGTTGAAACAACACTCGGATGTGCTATTTTTGTCCTCTACACTCTCAGCCCATTCTGAATCCATATATCACGCAACCTCACTTCACCACCTGAGATATATCTCAAACCATATCTACTGTACCATGCATATATACCTCAACCATGCTTTGCTGCAACCCAATATACATGCCTTGGCTCAACCATACACTAGCTTAGGGTGCTCACGACAAAGCAAATATCCAACCTGGTGTTAACGAGGTACATCAAGGATCCAATCAACTTCTTGTACTTCGTGAGATCCACAAAAGACGAATCTCCAATCTCAAGAAATAGTGTATCTGGCCAGAATCCTTCATTTCAATCTCCGAGGCCAAATCCCTAAGGCACTAAAGCAAGTCTTCCTCTCGTACTCCTAGTTGCTCCCTTTGTCATGTAAGCAAGTCCTTCGGCTATTGTTACTCCCTTTGTCATGTAAGCAAGTCCTTCTGTTATTGTTGCTCCCTTTGTCATGTAAGCAAGTCCTTCGGCTATTTGACATGGTCTTCTCAAATACGACATACTGCTCCTAGAGGCTTTTTGTCTCTGAGCATCTTGACAATCTCAACCCATGACATCCTCTATAAAAGATGCTTCTTTCACTCTGCTTGACGGTTTGTTCCCTTGGAGCTGAAAGCTCTTCTTGTCATCTAGCACAATCCTGGACATCCTAACAATTTGTACAATTTCTTCCTTACGAACACCAATCACTTTGCTGAGTCTGTGCTTGAGCCCTTAGGTCATACAAGAACATATCCATCGGAGACTGGAACAAAAAAATATCCTTGTACTCCCTCTTACTAGGAGAACCTTCTCGTGACAAACTTTGCTTCGTTCTTCTTAGTGCTTCCATCTCCTGCCAGAATCATTGCCTTGGAAGCCTTCAAGATGTACCTGCAAACCTCATTCAGGAGGTCATGGAAGAAACAATTATAACCAAACAAAAATACAAAGATAAGAGGTTCACTAAGGACAAATAACAATAATCAAGGGAGAAATATATGAAGTACTTATCTCTTGATTAAGGAAGAAATTGCTGAGTGTTGTAGGGAATTGTCAACTTCCTCTTGATCCTTTCCTCCTTAATGAAGTCCATATGAAATCTCATCAAGCTTAGATTCCTTTGTTTCCTCATCCTCACAAACATGAAGACTCCAAGATGTATACATCAATAAATAACTCCTTAGTTCCCTCTAGCTCTGGAGTTACTTCCTTTTGAAGATTTGCAACACTGTCTTCCACTTTGCTGTTTGACTCTCCTTAGCAATCAACCCTTCCACAGAAGATCAACTCATTTAGATTTCTATACACTTGTTGCTCACAGAAAGACTCGTCCTTTAGCCTTCGGTACTATACTAACATGTTTTAGCCCTCAATATTCAGCCCCCTATTAGCTTGCTTTCCACTCAGCCTGCTACAACAACCTTCCACTAGCCTCAAATCCTCCTCAGCCTTATTGCAAACAATTTTTGCCAGCCTCCATTATTTCATTCCTCTGATTTTGATTTGAGGACTTTGTCAAGGCGGCAAATAGAATGACTGAGCATCATGTTTAAGCTACCTTTCGAGTGTTATACAAAGCCTGGCTCTCCACAACTAAAGTTGGTACAGGATCCAACATCTATACCAAAGGGGATAAGCAATAATTCTCTAGTTTCTCAAAGTCCAAGTCATATATCCATTCAACAGGTTTTGCATTTAGAAGGTTGAACGAAAGAGTAGTAGTCCTATTTGCTACAAGGGGCATAGCCTCCCCCTTCTCATCCGTTGTTCCAAATCCCTGTCTACGACCATAGACAACAATTCCTTCACTATTGAACTACTTGAAAACAACTTCCCCAATCAAGGGAACAACTGATTCTAAAAACACTCCATGAATCCAAGCATGACAATGCTTCCCAATGACAGTTCTATGGGAATGTTTGTTTCCATTTCTTTCCCCTGTGACTAAAATCGTGTACCGTTCACCATTGGCATCTGAATCATAGGGTGAATAAGGTTGTAGCAATTCATCCACAAGAATGTGATCCAGTAAATCCTTACTGGATGAGGATAAATAGTCCGCCAACACACAAGGCCAATGTCCTTCAATTTCTGCAGTTCCCAAGCACTTGATCTTAGAATCCAAGCTCACCAAAACCACATAATCGTTACCACAACCAACATGGTCAACACCATCTAATTTATCCTGTTTTCTACTTTTTCTGAAATTAATCCTTTTACTCTTTCCAAGTGTTGCTTCACCGCTGAATCGTCGTTGCTTTTGAAGTTTAATTGGAGCAATATTATATCAAAAAGGCATGGAAGCACCACAGACTTAGACTTCAAGCTGTTTGCTAGAGAGTATATCCCTTCAAATGGAAGATGTGCTATGTAAACTTCTGTTGATTTTAGGAAGATCGGTAATCCTATAATGAAGGAAATAAGAACAGAGATTGTGAGATCCAAACACTTGCGGCCTGGTTTTGGTGTTTTAGTATCCTATCTCACCATTCCTTTGATAGATAGACCTTGACTCTCTTTGTTATACAAGACAAAACCCTTTGTGTCTAACAGACTTCCTAAAAGCCCTTCCTCTTCGCTATCTACTACTATAGGCTTAGACTTACTTTCCTGCCATAGACCAACCCTTAACTAGGGCTCGGGTCTGTCTACCAGCCTGAGGTCTAGCCCTTCTTCCTTCTGGCTAGATTGCGGCCCTTATGCTAAACCACCTTGTCTCACCTCAGCTTCCTCTCGTCCTATTTGGGCATACTTTCTGAGGCTCTGCAGTCTTCTTCCCTGCAATTTTGGACCCCTTGCTTGAGGCCCTAACTGTGGCATACTTTCTTGGCCCTTTCTTTGTAGCCCCGACCTTCCTCCATTGGCCTCGACCTGCTCTTATTTATCCTTGTTTAGCCTTGGACAAGCCTCTTCTTGGCTCTAACAACCCACATTGGTCTGTAACCTTGATGCGACCTAGACTAGGGCATAGACTAGCCCCGCGACCCTCACAAATAGACTTCAACGAACTTTAACAAGCCCCTTATGGCCATAAACAGAACTCGGTTCACACACAAAAATAGCTCGACCTCCCCCATAAAGCTTCCAATAGATAGAACTCTCCCAAAATCGAACTTTATCCAACAGATAAGCTTCCAATCTTGGCTTCTGTGACTTCCTTCTCTATGCTGCAGCCTGCGACTCTCCTTAAGGCTTATGTTTTCCACAAGACGTGTCCATCATACTTGTCTTTAGTAGCAACTCTCTCAACAAAGCTTTGATACCATGTTGAATTTTCTATAAGATGAACAATAGAAACCAAATTTTCTGCTTTGATAATTACTACCTAATGATCTTTAACAATTTATTTTTATTCCATTGATATCATTGAGCAGTTATACACAGAAAATCTCAATAGTAAGGCAACGAAAATAATAAGATCATAAAGAGACAACCATGCACAATAGAGACAACGTGTAATATCCCGTTTTAGAGATATTCCCCAAAACCCCAGTAAACTCCAACCAAATACGTACAAGTGATATAGTAACCGGGAAGCTCAAAATGATATAAATAACAGTGGTGCAACATACAGTAATATAAACACGAAATACAACAGATACTCAAGAAATGCAAAGAGAAATGCTAAGCCATTTTATTAAACTGAGTAATAGACAGAGTACAAGAGGTGATCAGGAATATAGCACCTCGACTTGCACCAGGCAAGTGAAGACATATACTCAGAATAGCAATGAAATGGCCCCTGCGTGGAAGCTGCTGGAGAACTACTGTGTTGCTGCTGCTGCTGGAATCAAGTGAGGATTTGGGGTTGTTCCCCTCCTCGGAAAATGCTGAAACTCTGGAATTGAACTTTGCTCAACAAACTCAAAAAAACCCAGAAAGCTTTCTTGCAATGGCTGACCCCCGAAAATCACCCCCTTGGGGTTCTACGCAGTCTCTCAAGGCTCTGCGCTGCCACTGAATGAAACCCTCCAGAAATCTGCTTGACACCTCTGCCAAAACCCTCCAATATGCAAGCGCTGATCCCCTACTCAATCTCCCAGCACAAATCCTATTGCAAACCCTCAATCTAGAACTCATGCTAGAAAGAACTGCGTCATCTCTCTCAGTGCTGCGCAACCCTCCAAGACGCTCAATCCTCTTGCCAAAAATGCTGATGAAACTACTGCCAAAATGTTGATGGAAATACCTTGCCCGAGTAGGCATTCGAAGTCCCTTGCGGCTAAGGGTGAGATCTCCGAACGGAGACACTCAATGCACTAAACAGTGCTGCAAACTAGCTAAGCAGCCACCGTGCTCTAATTCGAAGTGACTAGCTCCAATGCACATAATCGAATGACAAAATGAGGAGGCTCCTTTCTCCTTTATAGCCTTTGCCTCTCTCAATCCCAAGGCCCACCTCCTCCAACGCAATTCCTCTCTTGCCACGTGTTCCTTCCCTTCTACGCAGTTCCTCCAAGTGTTTGCGTGGGCTCCATTTCTGCGTCTCCCTTTTGGCCCCCTTGGCTCCCCCTTAAGTCACAACGTTGTGCTACTAGGAAGTGACTTTTATTCTAAAAGTGAGTTATGTCACCCTTTGCTCACTTTTTTTATTCATGACTAAATATAGAAGGCAAAATTGTGCAAAATTCGAATATTCCAATTAGCCTTAGCTAATTAGGAATATTACAGTCTCTCCCGGCAAACTGTTGCTTGTCCTCAAGCAACTGAATTGATGGATGCTGCAAAATTTTCTCGCTCTCCCAAGTGGCATCCTCATCTGGTAAATTCTTCCACCTCACCAAGAATTCTTGGACCGTCCTGCTTCGCAGCTGCCTCTCCCTGGTATCAATAATAGCCTCCGGCTGCAATACCAAATGCCCCTCATCATCCATGGGTGGTAGCTCATCTGTCACCGTCACCTACCACCCCAATGCCTTTTCAGGCGTGATACATGAAAGATGTTATGAATCTTGTTGCCTTGGGGCAGCTCCAACTCATATGCAACCTGTCCAACCCTGCGTATCACCTGTATGGCCCATAAAAGCGGGGCTTGAGCTTCTCAGCCCCCTTCTGCTTTAGTGACGACTGTCGTTATGGCTGTAACCGTAGGTAGACCATGTCCCATACCTCAAACTGTCTCTCCACCCGACCCTTGTCAGCATACAGCTTCTGCTGGTTCTACGCTGTAGCCATGTTATCCTTGAGAGCTCGGAGAATATCCTGGCTCTCTTGGATCCATATCTTGGCTCTCGGAGCCTTGCTATCACCAAACAACACATCAGCAAAAGATAAAGGATGATACCCATACAAAGCATAGAATGGTGACATACCAATGGTCGTATGATGTGTAGTGTTGTAGCAGTACTCCCCCAGATTCAACCACTTCAACCATGCCCTCTGCTGCCCACTGAGATAGTTACGCAAGTAGCCCTCTAGCCACTTGTTAACTATCTCTGTGTGTCCGTCTGTCTGTGGGTAATAATTGGTACTCGGTGTCAACTCCGTCCCCACTAGCCGAAAAAGCTCCTGCCAAAACCCGCCCATGAAACGGTTGTCCCTGTCACTGACGATGGTCTTAGGAAGACCATGTAGCCTGAAGACCTCTCTGAAGAACAGCTCGGCCACCTGTGCTACTGTGTAGTGTGCGGATATGGTAAAGAAATGGGCGTACTTCGTCAGTCGATCAACGACGACAAAGATACAATCCTTGCCTTGTACCACGGGCAACCCTGTGATGAAGTCCGTCGAAATGCTCTCCAATTTCCCCTCCGGAATGGGAAGAGGCTGCAATAAACCCGCGGGATGGCTCATATCCCCCTTGTTCCTCTGGCAAACGTCGCACTCCCGGATATGTTGGAGTACGTCCTCCTTAAGGCCCTTCCATGAGAACCTCTCTCTGATGGCCCTGTAAGTTTTGGTAAACCCCTGATGGCCGGCCAATCGTGAACCATGTGATGCCTGGAGTATCTTCTTCTTGAGCTGAGATCCCTCAGTCAAGAAGATCCGATCCCTGTAGTAGATGATCTCATCGATCACCCTGTACCTGTCATCTGCCACCTGCCCATCCAGAATCTCACATGCAAACCTATCCTTGGAGTAATCTACCAAGAGTCGAGCCCTCCAGTTTGTGTCCAAGCTCATAAGAGACAACGTGGCTAGTCTACGTGAAAGAGCATCTGCTACCACGTTGTTCTTACCCTTGACATACTCAATGTCAAAGTCATATGCTTGGATCTTGCTGATCCACTTCTGCTCCAAAAAGAATTTGAGGCTGTTGTGATCAGTCCTCACCCTGAACCTGTTACCCACTAGATACTGCCGGAATTTGGCCAATGCATGCATGATGGCCAGCATCTCCTTGTCGTATATGGAATACAACCTCTCGTGCGGAAGGAGCTTCCGGCTCTCATAGGCTATAGGGTGACCTCCCTGCATCAATACTGCGCCGATCCCCTGCATCACACTCCAAAACAAATGGCTGCGTAAAATCCGGCAATGCAAGCACTGAGCAGCTGCTCATCACCTCCTTGAGCCTATCAAAGGCTCACTGCGCTGTATCTGACCAACTGAATGCCCCCTTATTCGTTAGATTTGTCAGGGGTGCAGCAAGCTATGAGAAACTCTTGACGAACTTCTGGTGGTAGGTACAAATGCCAATGAATCCTCGGAGTTCTGTTACGTTCCTCGGCTCCGGCCATTCCTTGATGGCCCTGATCTTCTCCTCGTGGGCTCTCACTCCATCCACCCCTATGATGTGCCCCAAATACAACATCTTCGTCAACCCAAACTCACACTGGGAGAGTTTGGCATAGAACTGCTGCTCCTGCAAGATACGCAACACTATCTTAATGTGCTGGAGATGCTCCTCCTAAGTCTTGCTGTAAATGATAATATCATCAAAGAATACCAACACAAGCTTCCTCAAGTGACTGCGGAAGATGTGATTCATGCAGGACTGAAATGTAGCTGGGGCGTTGGTTAGCCTGAAGGGCATCACCAAAAACTCGAAGTGCCCATAGTGACACTTGAAGGCGGTCTTGGGAATGTCCTGTTCCCTCACGCGAATCTGATGGTACCCAAATCTCAAATCAATCTTTGAGAAGAACCGTGCTTCTCTCAACTCATCCATCAACTCATCAATCCTGGGTATGGGGTACCTGTTCTTCAGTGTCTTCTTGTTCAGGGCCCTGTAGTCAATGCACATCCTCAATGTGCAGTCCTTCTTCTTCACCAACACCACGGAAGAAGCAAAAGGACTCGTGCTCGGCCGAATGTGCCCAAGAGCCAGCAACTCTTGAATGGCCCGCTCAATCTCATCCCGATAGGCCTTGGGATGCCTATAGGGGGTAGTAATCACTGCCTGTATACCCTGCTCAAGCTCAATGGTGTGCTTAAACCCCCAGTCCGGTGGCTGTCCTAGCGGAATCTCCCCAAACACTATGGCATACCGGTCAAGAATGGACTGTATCTCCAGATGTACCATCTGCCTTGTTGTTCCTGCCTCTGATGCACGCAGCTCCACTGCCCACCCTATGTCCCCCTTCCGGAAGATTGCCTCCATCCGATGAGCCGAAACAGTCTAAGGCAGATATGTGTGCTGCCATCGTATCTTCTCATGCCTCCTTGTCTTCTCATCATCCCACTCCATCTCTAGGGTCTTCCAATCTGTCGTGACCTTCCCTAGAGTGATAAGCCACTGAACACCCAGTATCATGTTGGTGTCCGGAATATCGACCACGAAAAAGTGGTCGGTCAATGTGTAGGTGCCCATCGTCACTGATAGCTCTGGAACATAACAAGCACACATCATGGTCTGATCTCCTGGGACCAAAACTGAAAACCCATTGAAGCTCTGTCTGTATACCTCTCCGCTCAACCATCTGTGCATCGATGAAGTTGTGGGTTGCCCCACTGTCAACTAAAACTGATACTCGCTGGCCACGGACTGTCCCCCGTACGCGTAGCGTCAGATACTTGGGAACTCCTCGCAATGTTGCAAGGGCCCCTCTGGCAGGTGCGAAAGATGCACCACCTGCTGCTGGCGGTGGAGGTGGTAAAGGTCCCTGCACGACATGACTATCTCCTGCCTTCACATCATCCTCCTCATCCTCTTCCCCACTGCTTTTGGAGAAGACCTCAATAAAATGTGCTTTGCCAGCAGCACATCTATGTCCCGGTGCCCACGGCTCCTGACAGCTGAAGCACAACCGCTTCTTCTTCAGCTCCCTCCTGGCATCATCGTCAATTTGTGCTCGTCCTGGATTCCCCTTTGGAGGTGGAATCTTGACATCCTTCCCCTTATACTGGAAAGTCTGTCTCTAGGGGTAAGGTGTCCGGGTCCTGGGTAAGACATCCTGTAAATCCTGGGTCCTGCTAATAGCGTCCTGGAGTGTGGCTGGTCTAGTGGATCAGACTAAACCCCAAAGTAGCTCTGCTAACCCCTCAACATACATATAGATCCTGTGTGCCACGGATAGATCTGGCACCATCACTGAGACCCTCAAGAAATCTGCAATGTAGGTCTCTAGGCTCCCTGTCTGTTTGAGCCTCGTCAGCTCAACAAAATGTTGCTCTGGATCCCTCCGATCAAATCTCTCTGTCAATCTCCTGGTGAACTCGACATATGTCGTCACTGTGGAGTGTTCGAGTGTAGCCATCCCATGAAACCACCAATCCTGGGCCTCACCATCCAAATGCAATGTCGCCACCTTGATGGCCTCTGTCTCCGACATCTGGTTAAGCTGGAAGTAAATGTCCAGCTTCTCCACCCAAGACTTTGCCGAACTGTTTGATGAGCCATCAAACGTAGGAAAATGAAATCTACTAGCTGCACGGTGGGTGTCACCATCATGATAATGCCAGTACCCTCTATGATGGTTGCGGGGTCTACTATCCCGCTGGAGCTGAACAAAGTCTCTGAATGAGAGGGCTTCCTTGAACTCCTGCCCATAGGCCTGGTACTTTGCAAAAATCACCCATATGTCTGGGCTCTGCCTCTTGCTAGGCTACGGCCCCTGTGTCTGCTCCTAAGAAAGTGGGCATGGTAGAGCGTGTAGGGGCATGTGAGGCCACCTGCTGTGCAGTATCACGCTGCTCTGGCAAATGGTGGGATGCACCTGATCCCTCACCAACCTAGAAAACCTGTGGGCTCTCACGCTGTCTAGCCTCTACTGCCGTGAATCTCTGCCCCATCACCTCAATTTGCCTCGACAGATCCTACACTGATTTGAGGAGCATATCCGCAAATCTCTTCCCGTCCTCGTCGGCCATCTGATCCTTCTGCTCTGCGTCCACCCTAGACTCCTGTTTTGTGTCCACCACCGGAACACAGTCTCCCTCTCCGTAGGTATTCTCCACCTACACTCATTGTCTCTGTATTTCCTACCTCTGTAAGAGATGTAGGGTTTTTCCATCGGTGTCATAGACTGCTAGCTCCACAGGTTGAGCCAAATCTATGCTCTGATACCACTATAATATCCCGTTTCAGAAATATTCCCCAAAACCCTAGTAAACTCCAACCAAATACGTACAAGTGATATAGTAACCGGGAAGCTCAAAATGATATAAATAACAGTGGTGCAACATACAGTAATATAAACGCGGAATACAACAGATACTCAAGAAATGCAGAGAGAAATGCTAAGCCATTTTATTAAACTGAGTAATAGACAGAGTACAAGAGGTGATCAAGACTATAGCACCTCGACTTGCACCAGGCAAGTGAAGCCATATACTCAGAATAGCAATGAAATGGCCCCTGCGTGGAAGCTGCTGGAGAATTGCTATGCTGCTGGAATCAAGTGAGGATTTGGGGCTGTTCCCCTCCTCGGAAAATGCTGAAACTCTTGAATCGGACTCTGCTCAAGAAACCCAAAAAAACCCAAAAAGCTTTCCTGGAATCGCTGACCCCCGAAAATCACCCCGTTGGGGTTCTGCGCAGTCTCTCAAGGCTCTGCGCTGCCACTGAATGAAACCCTCCAGAAATTTGCCTGACACCTCTGCCAAAACCCTCCAATATACAAGGGGCTGATCCCTGCTCAATCTCTCAGCACAAATCCTACTGCAAACCCTCAATCCAGAACTCCTGCTAGAAAGCACTGCGTCATCTCTCTCAGTGCTGCGCAACCCTCCAAGATGCTCAATCCTCCTACCAAAAATGCTGATGAAACTACTGCCAAAATGCTGATGGAAATACCTTTCCCGAGTAGGCACTCGAAGTCCCCCGGGGCTAAGGGTGAGATCTTCGAATAGAGATACTCAATGCACTAAACAGTGCTGCAGACTAGCTAAACACCGAGCATGCTTTAAGTCGAAGTGACTAGCTCCAATGCACATAATCGAATGACAAAATGAGGAGGCTCCTTTCTCCTTTATAGCCTTTGCCTCTCTCAATCCCAAGGCGCACCTCCTCCAACGCAATTCCTCTCTTGCCACGTGTTCCGTCCCTTCTGCGCTGTTCCTCCAAGTGTCTGTGTGGCGCTCCATTTCTGCGTCCCCCCTTTGGCCCCCTTGGCTCCCCCTTAAGTCACAACGTTGTGCTACTAGGAAGTGACTTTTATTCTAAAAGTGAGTTATGTCACCCTTTGCTCACTTTTTTTATTCATAACTAACTATAGAAGGTAAAATTGTGCAAAAATTGAATGTTCCAATTAGCCTTAGCTAATTAGGAATATTAGACAACAAATTTACCCTGGGAAACCCAAACTTGGGAGAAAACCCAACAATGTTTCTTTTAGGAGAAATTATTCTTTAGCAAGGTTCACAATTACATAAATTGTCTAGAAATTTGTGCCAAAGTCCAAGTCTAAGGTACCAGTGAAATACCAGCCAGTCAATGCTAGTTAAACTAGCTAAAGTACATAAGTCAATGCCTTGGTCAATTCGTCCTTCTTTCTGCTCCCATGTGTGACTACTATAGAAGAGAGATGATGATAAAATTTGATCCAATGAGGATGTGACATTATATATAGATACAAGTTAAATGGGTGCATTTACCCCAAGCGACACGTCCCTTCATGAACTAGACTGATTTTTCCATCCCGAGTCTACATGAAGCCTAGTAAAAAAATGAATTTTAATTTTATTTTCATAAATCTTCTAGGCTGACTTAGGAGGCCTCTTAGCATGCGGAAATACCTCCCAATGCTACACAAAAATCAACAACATGTAAGAGGGTCGTGGTAAATTTAATGAGCTTTGAGGTTCATAAATTATAATAATTGTAATTGCTTAGTTGAAGTTTTAACCCGTTGCACTTCTTTGAGTGTATTTTTTCAAATACACTCCAATTGTGCTTGAATTTTGAAGTGCCAGATGTAGGTTTCTTCAAAAGTGGCGCTTCTGTGCTGTAATTTTGACACTAAACATCCACAACAAGGAAGAAAAAAAGCGAGATTTAAATTACATTTCATTACGGTGGAAAATAGGAAATAAAGAAAATATATTTCAACTTTTAAATAAAACATGAAATTAAAATTCTAAATTCTAATGGCGTGCATTGCATCAACATACTCATTTCTTGGACAACATTGGCAAAGTCGAGTAGTCTACTAGCATCCCTATACATCTCCATCTTGCAATTAATCGTAATGTGAGCTTCTTGATCAAGTACCATCCTTTGGAGACATCTAAGGAACACTTCCATAACCTTGCTGTTAAAATTGAAGTTACATGAGTAAATCATAGGTGGGGTTGAGGAAAAGTGCTATTTTGTGAATGGGAAGATGTAGCATCTTGTTCCATCAATTTTCAATGAAATTCCAAATCTTCATATATTTTTCATATCCGAGGGTGTTGATGTTGAAAATGTAGTGAGTGAAGTCCATGGATTTGTCTTTCTCTAGAATGAGTGCGAGTTCATGAGATAGACTTCAGTTACAATGAGTTTATTTCCAGTTTATTGGAATGATCATCAATATTGCATGCGTAGGAGTTGGAGCTTTAGTTACATGGAGCAAGGTTGCTTGGAAGAGGGAGCGGGGAGCAACATTTTCAAAAGCTCCCGGTGCGGGAGCGAATTTTTATATAATATATATTTTTATATATTTTGATGCATATATGTGAACAAAAGCATGTAGAATGATGAATTAGATATAAAAAGCATAAAAACATGGATTCCATATCACATCAATCATCTAGAAATTACAATCTTCATCAACAACGTCCACAAGTTAGTACATACAACATATCGAGTCTCATGATTCATCAATATTAAAGTTTCAAGCTTTCAAAATTCGATATATAACATTTATCATCATTGATCACTAAAGTTGTAAATTGTAGTTGTAACCATTACCATTACCAAGTAACCAAACCATAACAAAGAATATCTAATGTAAGGGCCCTGAATTAAAATACCAGAATATGTAATTTAAACACAAAATTTAAATAATTTATCTAATGAATACCAACCTGTTTGCTCTGCTGCGAAGCTCTACTGCAATTCTTGTTCTGGTTGCAATTCTTGTTCCGGTTGTTTGCTCTGCTGTGAAGCTCTATTGCAAATTGTTATGTTGCAATTCTTGTTCTGGCTGCGTTACCAAAACGGCCAAAACCACCCTGCCGAACTGGGTACAACCTGGGTACTCAGTCTCAGAATGCTTTCCAATCGAAGCAATCTGATCCCCCGTGCTCAAAAACTCCAGTGCAATCAAGATTCAAGAGTGTCTGTATCTCTTTGTTAAAATTGTTCTACGTTTTTCCTCCTTCCTTTCTCAAGATTTCCTTCCTCCTTTTAATTCCTCGTCCACCGCCTTCCCCCCATCGCCGTGTCATTGTTTCGTTACGTGTAATTTTATAAAATCAAATCTTATTTGATTTTGTTGATTTTATTCGGATATGGAGATTTGATTTGGTAAAAGTTTATTTATTATTTAATAAATTAATTTGATTTATTTAATTTATAATTTTAATCAATTTTTATTATTATTTTATTACTCATGTCTGCTTGTTTGAATCAAAGACATGAACATCGTTTGTCTGGCAATTGTCCTTGCCATAGCCACCAAAAACATAGAGAAAGCAACCATTCTTGACTGAGTTGCAAGTGTGGTCTGCATTACAATTTACAAATAGGCTCAGGTTAGGCCTCTTCAACTGTTGTTTGTCAACTAGTTACAATGTTTGGTTCAAAATTCCAGCAAACAAAACCTGTAGCCCACTGAATATAAGCATTTCCTATTAAATGAATCTAAACAACACTTGACAGTTCCGCGTGAATTTAAGTTTCAAACTCAGTACTCAAATCTGCTGCCACTGTATCATTACAGAGGGATATCATTGGAGGTTAGCTTGCCCATTTGGATGATGCAAGCGACAATCATATATAGACATACCCATCTAGAGCATAACCTGAACAACAGTTGGAAAAGTTTTCTCTTATTTTTACCATGAAGAATAAGTGCATGTATATCAACTTATATGGCTCTTTCAACCTATATTTATATGTCAGCGAGGGATGTTGTTGTGGAGGCTAAAATGCTTATCCCAACATTGATTGATGTTCCTTATGGTTTCAGCGATTCACAAATCAACAAAAGAGAGAAAGAAGAATGGTTGTAGGTAAATGGCCATTTGTATTGTTGGTATGTGTGGAAGCATGTATTTATAAATGGACTTTTAGATTGCCATTGGGTTACAACTTTCCACTGCTCACAGCTTAAAGCAACCAGAACCCAATGGTTCACTGGTTAGAAATTTGGAGGAAACAGAGAATAGGCTCAAATGTCATGTTCAATGTCCACAAAGGGTTGGTACAGAGAAACGGAATGCTACAACTATTCGATCAATGCTTCTAGCTAGCATGATGCCATGAGTACTTGCTAGGTGGATAAAGCTGCAGTATTTGAGAACAAATTACTTTAAAATCGTATAACGTGCACAAAACCTAAGTTATGTTGTGATTTAAACCTAGTAGTTTAAACTCAGCTGATAGAGTGTGTGGCTTTCTATCCAACTTTCATGAAACGAGACTTACACCTAATAAAGTTGTCACCAAAAGCCAAGGCTTGTTGCCACTAAAAGCCTTCTTCATTGTACGCTGGCATCAATTGGTAATCAATCGTTGTCACCATCTAGATGAGACTGATTAAAATTTTGTGTCTAACCCTTAGCATAACACGTCCAATATAATAAACCACTTAAGACCAAGCCCTGAGGCTTATAACGCCAAGTATATTTTTAACACAATGTGATCGTGGGCTGAAAAATCTAGCTCCCTTCGTAGATTTATATAGCACAAACCAAAAATCGAGCACTGGAGTCCACCTTTGGCGCCCACACAAATTACCAAGTTGAGAAGGCCCCGACGGCAGTATATTGGATGAGGTTAAATATGAGCCGTTAGATCCATCGGGTGCCAGCTTGGCGCTAACGTCTATGCATGTCCCAGAACCAACAACATCTCCATTGTTTGATCTGTAGCTTCCAATCATTGATCGATGGGGTGTGGTAAATGGGATCAAGGTTCATATGGTACGGTGGTAGGAATGGTGGGCCTGCGTATTTTCCTATATTAAAATATATATGTGTTGAAAGGTATAAACTCCATGGGATATTATTGGGCCCGCATTGTTTAAATATAATAAATGTCATAGATGCATACGTAGGATATGGCCTAGTTCAGTGCACAAGTTTTTTTTTTTCACTTTAATATATAATCACCTATGCAGTCGTAGTATTTGATTGGTAGATTTTAGATTCATGTTTTAATGATTGATTATGTATATAATATAATATTTTAGTTTCTCTATTGAAGTTCATTTATAATTAATTAAATTTAATGGTCATCTACGAAACACCAACTTTTGAAAATATAATTTAAAGTGGAATGAGTAGATTATATTAATTAAATAGTAGTTTTTTAAATATCATTCTCAATAATTATGTTATGTAAATGTAGGAGCATTATATTCAAATTAGATTATTTTTATGATCATTGTAACATTGCATAACTTTGAATCAATTAATAAATACTAGTTGAAAGAAATTTAGTTTATTAATTAAAAAAAAAACTAAGGTTTATAAAGACCCATGCATTAGAACAAGTATTATTACACATTAGGATAGAATACCCTGCATTAGGACAAGGAGGTCGCGAGACCACCCTCCTTGACCTCGGTACCAGTAAGACCGGCCTAGCAGGTAAAAATAGCGAAAAAACTATACCCATTTGTAAATTTGAAATTTGAAATTATATATTAAATCTGAAAGTATACCTCAAATTTTTACAATTTTATTATGTATATAGGAACACTATGATGGTAAGGACATATCAACGACGATGACGTGATCGGGCAGCATCACTGTCATTAACACCACCACCGTCGTCATCACCATCTCCATCGCCACCACCATCACTGCCACCATCGAGAGTCGAGACCATCATTAACACCAATCGCTCCAGCACCGGAGTTGACCGTAATAATGCACTCATTGGAAGCCATATTGGAAACCAGTGTTGATAATATTGCCGAGATATCGGCGATATTCATAAATATCGCGATATTTTCGGCGAGCCGATATATCGCCGACAAAATATCGCGCGATTTCCGAAATATCGCCGATATTTCGGAAAATATCACGCGACAATCGAAAATATTGCCCGGTGACTGTAAAAAATTTCTGCATGGCCTATAAAAATCTGATTTTGGTTTTTTTTCATATCATTTTCATTTATGATTGCTGGATTGCTGGAGAAGGAGGGGGAGAGCTATGTGGTTGCTGCCAAGGAGGGTTTGAGCGTTCTAGGCCCTAGTATTGATATGCTATTCATGGTAATGTTAAATTCTTAAAGTAAAAGTGACATTCTCCTTAAT
>APFE030296836.1:23744-42774 GCA_000404065.3 Pinus taeda
AAACGTGTCCCCTGTGTCTTGTTTCCATGTCATTGCGTTTCGTATTGAATACTCGTATTTACGTGTCCTCCGTGTCTCGTGTCCTCGTGTCATGTGACTTAGCTTAGACAATATTGATGTATTGTCTCCGTGGAGGGTGGATTCTGAGGAGCCCCTCTTGGAGGAGTCACCTTCATGGTTAGAGCCAGTGGCAAATGATCCATTAGAGTAGGGGCAGCAAGAGGAGGACTCGGAGTCAAAGGAGCCGCAGCACTCAAAGGAGGAGCAGGAGGAGGAGGAGGAGGACACTGCGGGAGCATCAGCGTCAACACCATCTGCTATAGATATAGGAGAGCATAGCCCCATACCTAGCACTCATTATTTGACATTAGGTGCAGAGGCAGGGTCAGGGCCTCCTACTACTAGGGGCAGGCCTGGCAAACAACCCATCATGTTTTCCCGTAAAAGGGGGAGAGGGCAGTGATTTCAGATGATAGCTCAGTTTTATTTGTTATGCTACATATAACTCATGATGATGAGATACTTTATATATGTGATGTTATTGTATTGGTTTTCACATTTGAGTCCTTGAATGGACAATTATCAAGGGAATCAGCAAGATTGGATTGCCTTTGATGTATCATTTCTATTTGACATCATATATATCAGTGTTTTCTTCATATTTATTTGCCAATGTGTTTATTTCATGTTGTTATTGCTTTATATGTTTAAAAATCTTAAAAAAATGAATATATTATGCATTTTTTATGCTTGCCGATATTGCCGATAAGATATTTTCTAGACCCTCACTGATATTTTCCCGATACAGATATTATCAACACTGTTGGAAACATTAAAAGGATCGACAATGGCTAAAACCAAAGAAGAGCAACCTCAACCCAAAGAAACAAATCCAGTGGAACCAAAAAATTCTGACTATAGATAATCAAAGGAAGATATTTCTAGGGAGCTGCAGAAACTTAAACTCTCAGAATTTTCAGGAGGACGAGCTGGAGAACGTGCTGAGGCATGGTTAGAAAGAATGAACATATGTTTTACACTAAGAGAGTACTTTTTTTCTTCAAAAACAAAAATTGTCGTATTTCAATTAAAGGAAAGCACTTTGATTTGGTGGGGAAATCTGGAAACACAACCTCACAACGGATAATGTCCCTTGGGAATTGTTCGAGGAAAGATTCTGCGTTAAGTATTTACCTCCGTATTTTCAAGAACAAGACGTCGGGGCCTTTCATACATTAATCCAAGGTAATAAAACAGTGGAAGAATATGAAATAAGGTTTATGGAGCTTGTGAAATACATTCATTACTTAGATTTTGATGAACATCAAGCTGAACGCTTCATATATGGGTTAAACCCTCGCATTAGGGCCTTGGTTAGGATGTGGAAGCCATCATCAGTAGCCAAGGCAGTGGAATGTGGCTGTTATGCAAAAGAGCATCTAGGAATAGAAAAAGATGTCGGGTCAACAAAATCTCTACAACTAGGGTTTCCAGGAAAGACTCCCCTAAACTTCTTCAGGAGAGGTAGCTCAAGGCCACCACCTTCTAGTAATAGATTTACTCCAAGAGGAGTAGGAGCAAGAGCTCCTGTGGCAGTTAATACTATAGCCGCTGAATCATCAAACACAAGTCCATGGAAATCTCATGGAACTGCTAATAGAGGAAGAAATGAGAGAGGAAATGGCATAAGAGGACGAAGCTCTTTATCTAGAAACTCACAATATGATGCAAGAGGACTGACTTAGGTTAATTGTTGGGGGATCTGGAGGACCGCATTTTCAACATGATTGTCCAGAAGCTTCATCCAGTATATTGCACAGAGCAAGAAAAGAACTAACACCAAATACCCAAGGCAATCATAGAATCCATGCAGTAGTCAACAACAATCAGGCAACACATCAATCCACTGTAGTAGAATCCTTAGGTATTATTAATGGTATAAAATTCAAAATCTTATTTGATACTGGTGCCACAGATAGTTTCATTTCGTCATATGCATTAAATAAATGTGGGTTGGGAGCTCACAAACAAAATGATTTCAGACAGGTAGAAATGGCCTTAAGAGAACTCCAATCCGTAGACTTAAGTGTGGAGGAATGCAAAATTGCTCTAGGGGTTTGTTCGACTAAATTAAAAGTTTATGTCACAGCCCTAGGAACTTATGACCTCGTCATAGGTATGGATTGGTTAAAAGCTCATCAAGCTTGGGTAGACTGTTATGGGAAAAGAATTCTCGGTATAAATGATGAAGGAGAGACGATCCAAATTCAAGGTATCAAGAGAAAAGTATCTTTATGCTACATATCAACAATGCAGATGAACCGTTGCTTAAGGAAAGGTTGTCAGGCATATGCAGTTCAAGAAGTAACCAAGGAAAAAGGACCATCCTTAGAACAATAACCAGTGTTAGCCGAATTTCCGGATGTATTTCCAAAGGAACTACCAGGATTAGCCCCCGAAAGAGAGCTAGATCTCACAATAGAATTGAAACTTGGTACACAACCAATCTCTAAAACACCTTATAGAATGACAGCACTAGAACTTCAAGAATTGCAAATTCAATTGAAGGAACTATTGGATATAGGACACATACGGCCTGGCATTTCACCTTGGAGTGCTCCTGTAATTTTTGTCAAGAAGAAAGATGGTTCCTTATGGTTATGCATAGACTACCGAGACTTGAATCAAGCTACAGTAAAGAAGCGGTATTCAATGCCTCGAATTGATGACCTCTTTGACCAAATGAAAGGAGCTGCTGTCTTTTCAAAACTTGATCTACGATCAGGTTATCATCAGCTAAGGATTACGGAAAACGATATTTCTAAGACTGCATTCCGAACACGCTTTGGGCATTATGAATTCACTGTGGTACCGTTTGGGTTGAATAATGCACATCAGTATTCATGAACCTTATGAACAACGTTTTTCGCAAATATCTTGATCAATTTGTACAAGTCTTTTAGATGATATTCTCATCTACTCCAAGAATGAGAAAGAGCATGAAAGCCATTTACGGATAGTATTATCTTGCCTCAGAAAACACCAGCTATATGGAAAGTTATCCAAGTGTTTTTTCTTTCAAAAAGAGATTCGTTACTTAGGTCATGACTCATATCATATCTGGTGAAGGAATCTCAGTAGATTTTGAGAAGGTAAAGACAATCATGGAATGGCCAATACCGAAAAATGCACATGAAATGCGAAGCTTTATGGGTCTAGCCAGTTACTACCGAAGATTTGTGGAAGGATTCTCCAAAATTGCAAAGCCAATTACAACCCTCCAACGTAAAGGTGTTAAGTATGAATGGACTGAGGAATGTAATAAAGCATTCTCTGAACTCAAAAGACTGTTAACCAGTGCACCAATCTTACGAGTCCCTGATATGGACAAAGATTTTACTGTATGTATTAATGCATCCAAGCAAGGATTAGGTGCAGTACTAATGCAAGATAGAGGAGTAATAGCATATGCCTCAAGAAAGTTAAAGCCTCATGAATAACTCTATGCCACTCACGATTTAGAGTTAGCCGCTGTAGTACTAGCTTTAAAGATATGGAGACACTATCTAGTAGGACGAAGCTTTATGCTTCAAAAGCGACCATCAAAGTCTACAGTATTTGTTTACTCAAAGAGACTTGAATGCTAGACAAAGACGATGCAGTGAATTCCTAAGTGAGTATGACTTTGGAATATCATACATTAAAGGAAAAGAGAACGTAGTGGCAGATGTTTTAAGCAGAAGACCTCGAATATTTTCCCTCATATCTATCAAAGTAGATTTAAGGCAACGAGTACTAGAAATTTTCATAAGAGATAACTGGTATTTAAAGGTAAGATCTAGTCTTGATAGTAAAAAGTCAAAAGAACCTAAGTTTGAGGGGTATGAACTAGAAGATGATGGAATCTTATGATTTCATGGAAGGATGTATATTCTTGATAATGGGGATTTTCGAGACACCATTCTTAAGGAAGCCCACAGAGCAATGTATTGTGCACATCCTAGGGTTAAGAAAATGTATATTGATACCGGGAAACTCTTCTTCTGGCCAGGCATGAAACGCGATATCATTCAATTCATTGCAAATGTCTTGAATGTCAGCAAGTGAAAGCTGATCATTGTCACCCAGCAGGTCTCTTGCAACCTCACGACATTCCTATGACTAAATGGGAGATAATTTCTATGGATTTTATCGTCGGACTACCTCTCACTCCATAAAGGCACAATGCCATTATGGTTGTGGTGGATAAATTAACGAAAAGCGCCCATTTCATTCCTATAAGAGATATTTACGAAGTTGTCGACGTAACTCGAGTATTTATAAATGCAATTATCAGATTTCATGGTGTACCTAAAAATATCGTATTAGATAGAGACTCACGATTCACTTCAAGATTTTGGACTTGCAGGCAATCAGCCTTAGGAACTCAATTAAATTTGAGTATAGCTTATCATCCTGAGATTGATGGAAAAACAGAAAGGGTAAATCAAGTACTAGAAGATATGTTGAGAATGTATGTTATGGATCAATCACACTGGGAAAAGTACTTATCCTTAGTCGAATTTGCATACAATAACAGTTACCACAGTTCAATCAGAATGCCTCCATTTGAAGCATTATATGGCAGACCTTACAGAACACCGTTAAGTTGGGACAGGTTAGAAGATCAGGTGATAGTAGGGCCAGAATGAATCCAAGAGATGGAGGAACAGGTTAAACAAATTAGACAACGGTTAAAAGAAGCACATGATAGACAAAAGAGTTATGTTGATGCCCACAAGACTGATAGGAAGTATGAAGTAGGGGATCAAGGTTTTGTCCGCATCAAACCAAATAAAAACACTATCCGATTCAGAAAAGGGACAAAGTTGTCACCCCAATTTATCGGACCATTTAAAGTCATAGAAAAAGTTGGACCTGTTGCCTATCGTCTTGCACTGCCACCCCACTTGCATAAAGTTCATAATGTATTTCATGTATCTGTATTAAGGCATTACATAGTTGACAAATCTCATAACCTTTTATGGAAGGAACTGCAGGTATCAGATGAGAGAGTCATTTCAGCTAACCATTACATATACTGGAACGTAGGGTTCGACAGCTCAGGTATCGTCTGGTAGACCAAGTTAAGGTCCAGTGGGACAAGTATAGCCCTGGATCGGCTACTTGGGAAGATACATAAATCATATGTCAAAAATACTCCAACTTGTGTCAATTTTTGAAGAACTTTAAGCCATATTTTGTATATATTTGCTTTACTTTAAATCAGATACTCAAAACCATTTTTGGAAGGATCACATATAAACGTGAATTTTTATGTTACTAAAATATGATATATGTTATCTGCTTAATTCTACTGGTACGTGGATACCAAGATGAAATATGTTATTTAAATTAACCTTA
This sequence comes from Pinus taeda, assembly GCA_000404065.3. Lineage (NCBI taxonomy): Eukaryota > Viridiplantae > Streptophyta > Pinopsida > Pinales > Pinaceae > Pinus > Pinus taeda. Next base: position 29,148 of record APFE030296836.1, read on the forward strand.
TTAAATTATGGATACCAAGATGAAGTTCAATATTTGATTAACCTTGCTATAAAATCTAAATCATGAATTATGATATGAATTAAGATATCTATAAATTTTTCTTCATTTATGCATATCGATATGATTAATGAGATAGAAATAAAATAATGATTACAATTTCAATATGAAAGCCAATAACATGAGCAAGACATGACCAAGTATGTTATATTGTATATAACAACATGTATGAGCTATACATAAACTGTTTATTTTATAAATATTGATGCATATGTTATAATATATGGAAAAGTGTTTACGTTGCAGGTTACCAAAATGACCATGTGATGACAAAAACTTCAGTACAATTAAAGCTCAATGAGGTTCCATGATAGAACGTTGACTCTAGTCCCACTGGGAGGGGTGGAGGTATTACCCACCATTTATCTTCCAAAACCTGGAGTCATGGGAGGACTGTGCGAATCACGCTCCCTTAGACGTGTGATGATGACTGCTAGATGCCTACTAAGAAATCAGGTTGATATAATCAATGCTGATACCCTTGAGAGCCTACAAATGGTTAGTCAGTATAGCTAACACCATGGCATACTCTAGTAGAGGACGTATAGGATGGAAGCAGAAGAGATTAGGAAAGATAGGATGATTCTAGAATAGCATGGGAACCCGACAGGGGCAGAACATGAATATTATAGTTGTAAAATTTTAAAATATTTAAGAAAACAAATTTTAAGTACCCATATAAAACAAATTCAATCCTAAAATACAAAGACTTATATGCTCACACTAATCACTAATATATTTTGGAAACCCTAACTTCAGGACAGAGTTTTTGGAAGGAGGGATGCATGTAATGACCCACACATAACTATAAATAAAATACGAATATTAGCATACATACGAGACCTCCATACGATAGCTACGTATGCATGGAATATATATTCTGGTGAGGTATTAATTCATTACCTTAATTTATATCTTTTCCTGTAGTAACCAGCTTATATATAGTGCGATACATGCGGGTCCATGCATACGTAGCTATCGTATGGAGGTCTCGTAGGTATGCTAATATTCTTATTTTATTTATAGTTATAGGTGGGTCATTACATCTAACATGAAATGAAATGTTTCAACTTTCAACTTTCACAAAGCATCATATTCATAATTCATTACCAATGAGTTATAATTGTCAACTTCAAACTTGAATTGTCATATATTGTTTACAAAAAATATCATAATAATAAATATGAAAGAGTCAACAGTTATAAAACTATTAGAAACTAGAAAAGACAAGTAAATCTATTATCTACTACTTCGTGTGGCCCTTGCCATGAGAAATGTCTAATTTCTGAGAAAGTTGTGGTGGTCTACTGGGAATCTCCTCCCGCATAGTCAGAGGACCAAAACCAGAAGGCATATGACCTCCACATGAGGATGTAGATGGAGGTGGTGATAACGAAGGCAAAGATTGTGGAACTTGAGCACTACTACTGGATGATGGGGGTGGCAGGGTTGCTGTTGCTTCATCATCATCTTTCAATAGTTTTGTTTCCAGTTCTTCTAGATGTAAAGCGCCATCCTCTAAATTATCTTCCTCTAGGTTGTTGTCCCAAGTTGTATATGATGTATCATCACGAGTCCACTCACAATAATGACTCAACAACCTCAAGTTGGTGCACATAAACCAAGCTTTCTGCCCAGTTTTCATTGAGTCTGTTTCTTCTCACATTATGGATGAAGCTATGGTTTCTCCAACACCTCTTTGCAGAAGAAGTATTTACAACCTTTGAAAGCATTTTTTTTTGCCAATTTTGGCAAAAGTCCTTGGTCGCCATATGTGTCCCACCATGTGACGACATTAAATTTTTCCTTATCTTCCATTGCATGCAAAGAACCAAACACTCGAGTGCTAGTGAAGTATCTGCCTAATTCAAGACGCGATCTAGCACACTCTTCCTTGTCAGGGACCAACTTGTCTAATGCTATCATATACCCATTTTGTACCTCTGGATCTGTATAGGGTTTTGCCCTAACCCCACCAAGATGGAGAGTAGTATTTGGCGTAAGAATATACACCGAGGCATGTAGTGGAATGTTCAGTTTATCTCATTGTGCTCACACAAAATTGTGAATAATATCATACAAGTTGGGATTTTTTTCTTGAACAATATCTTTTATTTGCATCAACATGTTGTCCATCTGCTCATACACCTCCCCAATCACTGGTGCATCTGTATTTGCAAAACGAATCAGGTTATAAATGGGCTTGGTGTATTGCAAAACTTCTCTCACACGTGCCCAAAATAGACCATCAAGAGCAGTCAGCTCCACCTTTTCAAAACCTTGCTTGTTAATTATGGTTGGAGCCCTGTCCTTTAATACCTACCAATGTTGACTTGATACCATGCTAGCCAATGACTCTCTTACCTTCAAAAGGCGCTTGAAGGTGGGGTAATAGCTAGCAAATCTAGTTTTCGCAATCTTCGATAGCTCCAAACTTGAGTGACTGTGGAAAAGCCCATGGGTATTGCTATGATTGGTAATAAATTTTATCATTCTCTTGCTTCTTTTTTTTTTTTAGAGGTGCTTCACGGGTGGCCGCCACATCCACGGAAAACCTGGGTGGTTCATGGGTGGCCGCTACATCCACGGAAAATCTGGGTAGATCAACCCCGAAGGGAATCTTTTAAAGCCCATCGGCCAGACTAGCAAGGCCTAACCCCAAGGGCGTCGAGGAGAATTGACCCTGTGACCTCTAGATTGGCAAGGTACTTAACAATGGGGACTCGACCAATTGAGCTAACCCTTGGGGCTTCTCTCTTGCCTCTCTTGTACGAACCACCAATCCATTTGTATTGAGGGTGTTTGTTCTTAATAATATCATGCATCAAAAGGTTCATTGTGTGAACCAAACACCCAAACCAAAATATGTTGGGGGTATCTATCCTCAATAATTGCTTCCGCTTCCTTACAATTAGAAGCATTATCAGTGATGACTTGGATGACATTGTATGGCCCAATTCTTTCAATTGTTTGAAGTAATGGCTCTGCAATGTTGATGGCGGTCTTGAACTTTTATGAGTAATCATATGTTGAAAGGAAGTCTACACCACTAGTAGACACAACAATGCCACTTATCAATAGCTTGCCTTTTACATTTGTCCAACCATCAAATATGATGGATACCACATGGTCATTCCAAGAATAAGTCATTTTACCCAAAGCATGTGCTATTTTTGCTTGTTCATGATCAAGTCCCACAGTTCTAGCCTTGTCATACCTAGGGCTCTTGTATCCTTTGGGGGCATCATTAATGGCGGAAACCATTTCATGCCAATAAGGTGAGAGAAGAACATTGAATGGTATCCCACATGCATAGAGAAATCGGTAAATTTTTGCATCCACATCATTCTTACTGTAAGGGCCCTAAATTCAGAATTTAACATGGTCTAGCAAATTCATGTTTAGAAAAATTGTGAAGCCTTAAATTCGAAATTTAACAGAGTTTAACAATATTTCTACTCACAAATATGAAATTTTAATACAAAATTTATCCATTTTTCTATTGAGTACCAACCTGTTTGCTCTGCCGTGACTCTTGCTCCCGCTGGAAATCAGTTGAAGATGTTTTTGAGTGTTGTTCCCATTGCTGCAATTACCAAACCACCATTTTCCTCCTAGCCTATCTGGGGTCTACCTATACGATCCCCAGATCTAGAAGACAAATCTTCTGGCCTCTGTGCCCAAAACTCCAAGAACAATCAAGCTCAATGTTTGTGACTCTATTAGAACTTCCTCCTTTGTCTCTTTCCAAGTCAAAACGAATTTCCCGCAATTTGAAACAAAAATGGTGTGTTTCTTCAGCCCTCCTTTGTTCCTTATATGTTTAAATCCACCGCTTTCCAACCACCTTGCTGTCGGCCTCCTCCTCCCTTTCACTGACTCATGCTTCCTTCCGCTGTCATCCTCATACATTATGGACCTTTTCTTATTATTATTATTATTATTTTTTTGTTTAGCTAGAGGTGGTTATATTCTTCTTTTAAATGAAGCTCTGAATGGTTCTTTTATAAAATTAGGAATTAGCAATATTTATTTTATTACATTTCTATTTAATTAATTTGTTTTATTATTATATATATATTTTTTAAATTTGCTTTATTTTAACATATGGATGAATTAATTAATTTATTTTAATTAAGTTAAAATATCATTTAAATAAGCTTTTGGTTAATTATATGATTAATAATTTATGTACATTAATGACATGGGTTATTAATAAGAATAATTTAGCATCAAAATGATAAGTATTAATACTATTTAATAACTAAAATAATAAAGAGATATTTACTATTTTTTTTAGAGTGTCATGTCTAGGACAAGATCTACTTTCTTAATGGTTTAGGTATTCAATCTAGTATATTTTTCTTTAAATAATTAATTTGTTTATCCTTTATTTAGACATCATTCATAATCAATTAGTAAGTATACTAGTGCAATGCATGCGATGCATGCATATGTAGCTATCAGATGCATGACTCGTACACATGCTAATACTCTTATTCTGTCCGAAATTCAGGATGGGTCGTTACACTTACACCCTTCGTCAAGGAAATCTGATATGGTTCTATGCCTTAAAGGGATGTTTGTTCCTATGCCTCCATATCCACTGCCATGGGAGGATGTTGATGGAGTTCTTAGTCTATGTGATTGTGGGCTAGTGGTGTCATGTTCAAAGTCACCCTTTGATATTTCAGATTTGTATTGGGCTTGCTCCTCTTCCCTTATGTATTTGGCTCTTTGATGTTGTGACACACTTCCACAAGTTTTGATTTCTATTTGTTTATTTCCATCCCATGGCGTTTTCCCACAGAAATGATTTCTGGCATGAGTGTATGAACCTTGTGTAAGTGATTTTGCAATGGAGGCATGTAAATTTAGTGGTGCCACCTCCTTTCCCTCCTGCAGGCCTATAAACATATTTCCACAATGGAGTTTGGTCTGGTTTGGTTTTTGTGCCTTCATCATCTCCACTCTCATAACCCTCCTCCTCCTCCTCCTCACCAAGGTACTCCTCCTCTCTAGGGTTTTCAAATCCACCACCACCCACTTCTTCATCATCTTCATCACTCCTCTGTCGTCTGCTTCCCAACACCATCATAACAAAAAAGGAACCAACACCAAGAGAATGCCAAGCCATATAGCCATGATGTTTGAAGTTTTGAACTTTGGTGGAGTTACAGTTTCTTTCCCGCAATAAAATGGAGGAATAGGAATGGGAAAGAGAGAAGAGAACATTTTCATTTAACAATGAACATATAAAAGACACAAATGCTAGATTAGAGTCTAGATCCTACTTCTTTGGCCTTCAATCCCAAGCTCCAATCTCCCTTGCAAGCTCCTCAAGCTCTCAAGCAACCTTGTCAATCTTCCTCCTCAACTCGAGCTTCAATTCCAAAAGGCTTCTCTTGCTTTCACAATATGCAAATGGTGAATTGTGGGAGGGGAGGAGGGCCTTTTATTTCTTTTGGCCCCTCCCCTACCTCCAAAAACCTGCTGCACCTTTTTGGCCCACAGGGAGCGATTTTCCTTAGGCGGGAGAGATTTCTCTTCGACTGCTCCCACTTAAAAAAATTCGCTCTTGGAGCAAATGGGAGTGGTTAGGGAGCGAATGCACCTCGACTGCTCCCTCGTTCGCTCTTGAAAAACTAGGGAGTGAATTTTTTTAAGGGAGCGTGCTCTTGATGTCGCTCCCAATCTGCTCCTAGGTGGAGTGCGCTTTGGGAGTAGATTCGAGGGGTGGGGTGCTCCCCTGTAACCCTAATGTGGAGTCTTCTTCATATTAACTACAAGACGAGGTGGTAGTTAAAAGTTCAGTTAGAAAGAGTTAGTATTCATTGTTGATTGGAGAGAAAACGAGTTAAGACTCAAAGTGTTGATCAGAGAGAGGACGAGTAGAACTCTCAGTTAACTTGCAATCAAAAATCGAACTTTTGAATTGAGCTAGGCCTTATTGCATGCTCAAATTTTATCTATAAAGAGGAGGACAAAGGCACAAGATCATCATATTCTTGTGAGATCGTTCTTTTTGTGTGTGCATGCAGAATTGAGGAGCTTGTGCACTAAGATTTAGGAGCACAAGTGCGCTAAGAAATAGGGCTCAAGTGCGCTAGGAAATAGGAGGCCTAGTGCACTAGGAAATAAGGGCTTGATGTGCACAAGGATTTAGGAGAAGCACACAAGGATTGTGGAGCACAGGATTAGGGATTCTCAAGGCAAGTCAAGGCTATTTAGTAAGAAAACAAATGTGTTCTCAAAGATAGATTACTAGTTGCAGGAGCAATGGGAATTGTAATAGATCCGATTGCTCAGGATCAATAAATAAAATGCCACAACAAAGAAAGCAGGTTTTCCCATTTGGGTTTCCTGGATAAACAAGCGTGTCAATTTGTGTGCATGTGTTTTTATCTCTGTTGTTTTTCTGCTGCTTATAAATTGTTAAGAAACTCTGTATCTTAGTGAAAGTAAATTTGGATTCAATTTTCAGTAATTCATCTAAGTAGTTGCAGAGTTTGAAGAGAAATTTAACATGGTATTAGAGCAGAGAGTAGCATAAAGACCAACACCGAATTGTTCAATTAGTGAAGAGCGCAATTTAATCTGGAGGCTTGCGCTAGATTTTTGAAGATTAGTTTTTGGGTAGCAGGATGTCGTTCAAGGGATTGAGGGAAGATCATTGTTTAGAGGGAGCCTCTAACTTCTCATGGAGGGAGCGGATCTTAGTGGTGTTAGAAGATAATGTTGAAACTTGATGTTCTATGTTGAAACAATTACTTAAAAAAATGAAACTCCTTCAAGCTACAATAGCAGTTAAGCAATTGTAGATAGAACATACACCATATAAATCATATGCAAAATAGAAGACAACCAAGAACCCAATGAGACATAGAGAATTTAGTTCTAATGACCAGGGAAAAACCAACAAGATGGAAACCCAACTAGATTCTTCTTTTATTAGAAATCAATTGTTCAACAGAGAAACAAAATAAAATGAGAGAATGAAGAAGTTCACCCAATTCTGAAGAAGATCTCTGATAGCAGCAACTGATGCAAACACTGAATCACTTTGGCTCACCAAGTTCCACTCTTACGCTCAAAGACTCTCTCTCACTCTCTCAATCCTTCTCCAGTCTCTCTAACTCTCTCTTTCACAAGTTTGAAGTCTCCTTTCACAATGCACAAGTGAGTAAGTAGTGAAGATGAGAGGCACATATATATAGGAGGATCAAGGAGTTTGAGCCATGAAGGAGGAGTAACTTGCATGCCTTGAGGGAGAGTTACATATGCCATTTAGGGAGGTATGCATGCCTTTGTAACTCATGCCGTTAAAGAGGTACGCTTGCCTCTGTAACTCATGCCATAAAGAGGAGTAGACATGCCTTGAAGGAGAGAGAGTAACTTATGCATTGAAGAGTGCGTAAGAGTCTTTTATGATAAGTCTTTAATGCACATAAGAGAGTGTAAGAGGAGTGCAATGAATCCATTAAGAGAGAGAGAGGGTAATGTTACCCACCACTTGTGAGTAGTATCCATAGGAGAAAATTTTCTCCTAGATGGTCCTCATTTGGTAGCCAACAACCCTTTGTAGCCACAAGATAGGTCGATGTGCCACTCTCTTTGCCACCTGAGCCAACCATGTGGTTCTTCGCCCATTTATTATGATCGTATGTTTAAAGGTGGGCCTCCCGACCCCGAAGGTATGGCTTTTCTTTGGTATAGTTGAGTAATTTTGTTTACTTATCATGGATACTTTTGGGCATGGATTGGTGGGGAGATTCGTCAGAAAGTGTGGGCTAGGTCTGTACTCTTGTCTCCTCTACCCAATTTGGTAGTCAACCTCGTATCTTAGTCCCGTGGGATCTCCTTTACTAGCTATTAGCTTTAGGGCTAACACTACATGGGAAATCCTGATTTTGGTTGTGTGGTCCCGCTTCCCGACACCATATACATCACTCCCCTTTGCTCATTTAAATCACCTTTCCCATTTGGATCCACATTTGCCCACTGGGTCCTCAAAGGGTTAGCCTCCCTCTCCCCTTGCCCACACCTTGGGTCGGGTCTGGAACGATGCCCCGAACGTTGATGCAGCTAAAAAGAATAGAAAAAGCATAATTTGGCCACTCTCAACAAGAAATGTACCACAAAATGCAAAAGATGGTTGGGACATACAATTTTAGCACCTGGGCAAAGGCCAAACATGAGCTCTCCCCCTATCTATGGCTATCACCTTGGTTCCTATGGGCCCTAGATGAAGCCCCCTCCACATTAAGCAACCCATGATTGTCCCAACCCCTGGTGGGCAATGAACTACCCCACTTTAAAGGGGGTATCTACTGCTATATCCTACACATCATGCTCTCATCCCCCTAGAGCCCCGAGCAGTTATGAAGAAAAATCAATGAAAGGCAAAAGGCATATGAAGAAGGGTGAAAAACAAAGGTTGGGGTAACGCATGTACCATGATTGCTCCCTCCTACATTTGTATACCCAAGTGTGGGCTTCCCCTATTATAGCTACCCTTGTACCATGGCATGTGGCTTGGAGCCTTCCCTTGGTCCCCACTCCATTCCATCATTGTATCACATGCTGCCTACTACTTGATGGATGTACCATGGACATGTCATCCCCTTTAAAGGTTGAAACCACCTAATAGGGTCCTTGGTTAACCCCTTTATTGAGCTTGGAGACGCCTGTACATGCCAAAGTCCACTATGGAAGGACATGCCACCATGAAGTGCCCATTTGATTCCATGCTTTGTAAACTCTTTTACTTGATTATTCTAATGATTTATTGTATTGGAGGGCAAGGGGATGCATTGGATCTTATGTAGGATTTCAGGTGGGTCTCCATGTGGGGTTTGGTCTCCCTATACGGGGTCCAAGCCCTCCAGAGGGTCACACTGGGACTTGTAGGGTGAGCGTTGAGAGCCATGGGCCTCCACCAGAGAGCAGATTTCCACTTCATGGACCCACCAACACTATTTATTGATTGCTTATGTTCCACCTTTTTGGATGAGGATGATGCATCTGGACCACCATGCGCAACTGACTTCACCCTTGCACCGTACACTTGGCAGATGTTCTAGGGCCCAGATGAGGTTGTTTCTTACCATGGGAGATAGAGGGAGGGCTTATGTCATCATTCTAGCCCTTACAATTGGTTTACAGGCATTATGGATCCACTTTGAGACCCATGACGATGCCATTGTGCCCCTAGAGCCACTTTAGGGCACCCCAACTGATTTGCTTGGATATCAAGGGGCCACCCCCTTGATCACTATGTTTGGAGCCTGTTCTTTCACCTTGGCACACTTTGGACTCCACTAGGCCTTCTCAATGGCCTAATGACTCATCATGTTTACTATTTTGCCCTCTTGAGAGGCTTATCTTTCTATTTTGAGCTATCATGGCGGGCTTGTCACCAAGGAATGTTATTGTTGCACATTATTTTATTATATGGGGCTTAATTAGGCCTAAATAGGCAAATCAAACTCTTCAGGAAGGATATAAATAGATGAGAGGCTCATTCATCCCCCTCATCATCACTTGAATTGGACTAGTATCTCTTAAAGGATTTTCGCACTTGTTGTGGGATGAGATTTTTGGAGTTTCTTGATGCATTATGATGTTTGGATTTTTGCTATTGTCTTTGGAGCTTCTTTGTAATGCGAAGTTAATGAATGGATATACTCCCCCTCTCATGTAAGTGAGATTTTAATGCTATTCTTGTTATCTTACTTGTCTAATGCATGGTATTGTTATCATTATTCTTGTATGGGTTAAAGTAATGCGAAATTCTTCTGGAAACCTTAGAGAAGTGATTTAATGCATGTGTTTCTCTTTGAGGGAGTAGGTGAATGTTCCTAGAGGCACCTCATAGGTTGAAAGACCTCAAAACTTCATCTCCTTTGCAAAATTGAAGTGTAAAACCCTATTGACCTTGTTGTTGCATGTTGAAAGGCTCGTAAAAATCATCTAGGGCTCCTTAGCATATGAAAATTCTCGATCTAGGTGTATCTTGAGTCTTGACTCCATTAAGCCCAAGAAGCAAGGCGCTGATCCTCACATCCCTTTGGTGGTCAAAATTACCCCTTTTTCTCATCTCTTCCAAATCTAAGCCTAACCCTAGTAGGTCACCTAGGGCATCAAGCGAAATTCTTTGTAGCCATTAAAAACCCTTGAATTTTGGTCCACTACTTCACTGGGGTTTTATCAAGAGGTCCTCCAAATTTGAAGCAAATCCGGTAATGGAATCCCGAGATATAGCAAGCCGTAACCGCAAGACCATCTCTTTCCCTAGGTCGATTTGGGTTAGTTTCCTCACTTGGGTCATTGTATTTGTATTTCGAAAGAAAATTTGTTCTTTGATCCTATTCTCCTCCCTACACGGGTCAAGCTCCTCTAATGTTGATCAACTCCATATCCTTGACCTAGTTTGGGCCCACTTGTGTTCTTTGTGGTCCCACAACTTTGCAACTCACATTCCACAAGGGTCACATAGAAGCCATTTCTCCTTTAGGGTTCTTAGGTCTAAGATACCTCTTGTCAAAGGATATCCTCCAACCCTAGGTCTAAGTATACTCATAGCCCTTCTTACGAGCCAATCACCTTGCTTTCAAAGCAAGCAAGCCAATTATTTGAGCCTCTCTTGTGAATAGGCTTTAAGAATCACCCCATATCTTATCGTTGATCCATCTATTCTTGTGATTCCTCTCATACCAGGACTCCTCCCATCGGTGAAAGTCAGTGAAGAGCAGGGAGCCTTAACTGAGGTGACATTGGGCTATCGTTCCATTATTGCCCCTTAACCTAATAGTTGCTCTATAGGATCCCCTCCTAGGACCCCTACTAGTTTGAGTGGTAACAGGTAACACATCATTAACTGAGAGAGGGGTACAAGTGCCATCAAATGAGAGAGAGACGCGAAGTGGCATGATTGAGTGCCAGGTAAGAAAGGTGACATGTATTTCCATTTTGATAATAATATTATAATATCATAATGATAATAATAATAATAATATTGATGATTGAGTAAAAATTGAACAATTAAGATGATTAAAGATAAGTTAAGTGATTTTCCATCATCTATACTTGATTACCAATTGAAGCAAGGTGATTTACTAATTTTGGAAAGTCATGCTTGAAATGATAGGCTTGACTTTCTATTTTTAGAAAATCACTCTAGAATTCTCAGAAATGGGATTTTAGTCAAGGAAATTCATCCCTTAGCTGCCAATTTTCAACAGATAATGGGTTGCTAGAATCTGCGAAGAATCAAATAGTCCCTCCTCAAGATGCCCAATAGCTGATCCAACATATCAAGAATGACACCAAGGCCAGGAGGATCATTCTTGAGGGAGTCAGAGACAATATTATCCCTCATCTTCGTGGGAAGAAGGCAACATATGAGATGTGGAAAGCCATCTTAGATTTGTATTAGGGTTCCAGTGATGCTAGGAATCTTGTTCTGAAGGACAAGCTAAGAAATATCAGGGTGAGCAAAGGAGAGTCCATCATTACGTATCTTTCCAAGTTCAACCAAGTTGTGGATGTGCTGCAGTGGGCGAGACTGTAGCAGATAATGACCTTGTGAGTCTTGTGCTTCTCAAACTTCATAAATCTTGGGATAATATTTAGGATGTAGTCAATGGCAAAGAGAATATTCCTAGCTTGGAAAGGCTATGGAGTGACTGTGTCCAAGAAGAAATGTGGAGAGGGACGAGAGCTGGGAGATCAACAAAGATAGAGGGCGAGGAGAACTTTTCCCTAGTAGGCAAAGGCATCAAAGCCAAGGGCAAGAAGGGCCAAGCAAAGGCTGAGCCTAGTTAGAAGGGTGAGAAGAAGAAGAAAGATTTGAGCAAGATCAAGTGCTTCCATTGCCACAAGTTTAGGCACTATGCCACTAAGTGTCCTAATTAGAAGAAGGGGTCTAGTAAGGATCATGTGGCTGCATCAGTTGAGATAGATGGTTTTCTTCTCAGTTCGAGAAAGACTTCTCATTGATAGCTTGCATGGCAAGCTTAGTAGGCAACAACGTATGGTATATTGATTCTATTGCATCCTTCCATATGATAGGGAACAAGGAGTATTTCAACCAACTGAAGGAGAAGGGCATACAGTATCACATTGAGTTAGCAGATGATGGCAAGTACGTGATTAGGGGAGTTGGTACTATCAGATTTGAGAGTGAGTTTGGTAGTTCTCTCCATCTAAGGGATGTCCTCTGTGTTCCAGGCTTGAAGAAGAACCTTGTTTCAGTGGCTGCCCTAGAGGACAAGGGTTATGATGTCATCTTTAGTAGAGGTAAGGCTTACGTCAAGCACTTAGCTTCTGGATCAATGAAGCAGATTGGTGTGAGGATGAAGAATCTCTATAGGCTGCAAGTTGAGACATGCGCAACCTTGAGCAGCAACGCAAGACGTGTGTAGAGAAGAGATGTAGGGGAGCTTTGGCACAGGTGCATGGGACACTTACATCATGGGGCACTGAAGATCCTTTATCAGATAGCCACAAAACAACCACATGGCATATTTGACAAACATGAAGTGTGCAAGGGCTACACCCTTGGCAAGTATGCCAAGTCATATTTTTAGGGCCGAGACAATAAAGCCAAAGGGATTTTGGTGTTGGTACATTCAGACATACGTGGGCCCTTCTCTTCTGCATCTCTCATGAGACACATGTACTATGTCCCTTTCATAGATGATTATTCCCGGAAAGCATGGATCTTCTTTATGATGAAGGAGGAGGAGGTCTTCTCCAAGTTCATGGAGTATAAGGCCTTGGTAGAAACCCAGATTGGGAAGAAGATCAAGGCATTGAGGAGTGACAATGGCAAGGGATATGTCTCCAATGCCTTCAGGGATGTGTCTGCCATGGATGGCATTATGAGAGAGCTTACAACACCCCATTACCCTCAATAGAATGGGGTGGCTGAGAGGAAGAACCACAACTGATCCAGGTGGATGTTGGTGGCCACCCACCTATCCCATTTGGACCCCCACAACTGTCTCTTTCAGTTTCCTAAATTGTAGCACAATTTACTATTTTTAGTAGTTTTTCGGGTCCTGAACTTTCGGAGCCGTTTTGAGGCCCTAAACAATGTTTTTTGGGAAATCTGGGAGCAACGTGGATCCATGGACTCATGTTGCTCTTCCCAAAGTTGTAGTGCTCGGATAGATCTTTCTAACGAGCTATTGTACACGTCAAACGAAGATCGGGTGCCAAAATTACGACCCCGGGAAGTTGATGTATCGACTTACCCAAAAGGGGGCCCACAATTTGGCGTTTCATCTTCTAGGGGGTTAGGTTTTGGAATGTTAAGGGCTTTTCATTGTTTCTCAACAATAAATAGGCCTTCGAGCCTCATTGTAAGTCAGTTCAGAGGCATGTAGCCCACACATCTCTTCTCAAAGATAGCTACCATCGCCCTAGCTAGTTTATTTCCATTTCTGATTGTAAGCATATTTCAGTATTTTCCATTAATGAAATGAAGTATTATTTCCGCTGCATATTTGTGTATATGGTTATCTCTGTAATTTGTTGCGTTCCTGTTTAAATCCGGATCAGTGGG
>APFE030296846.1:0-15584 GCA_000404065.3 Pinus taeda
CACCACTCCCTATGGTTCTCTTAGTGGTACTCCCTCTTTCTACTGCTTCACATGCAAAAACATAATCAAAGGGGCCAAGTTCTTCTTGGTCTACCTGACTTAGGAGGAAGGCTTTCTCACTGGTTTCTACAATTATTTCAAATCAAACGTGGACTTTGTGTTCTAGTATCTAAACACAAGTTTTTAGGTTCACAGGGTTATATTTACTTGGTTCATAGGTTCAAAATGGTTTTGGGATCTACTTACATAGTTTTGGTCTCTCCATTATTTGTTAACAATACTCTTCACTCAACTTCCAAAAGCTAAAAATTGACGAACTTCCCCATGAGCACCTGCTTCATGCAGGGGGATCCAAGGTTGCCATGCAAATTTAACCTAGCTATCGTGAGGTATGCAACCTAGGCTTAGGAATATCTCATACCTCTTTCCCCATTTTTCATAACTATCCGGGGTAGTTGGTAGCTCAGCCAACACATTAGGGGGGTTAGAACATTAAATTCATGAACACTGGAAAACTTCCCAATCTCCCTCATACACTTCCTTAAAAAGATACTCTTCCAAAGATTGTAATATATATAGTGTTAGTTCTTCTCCTTTAGTTTCAATAGTTTTTGTAATAAAGTACACAAATATTTACATCAAACAATTTGGCAAGGTAGCTATGTTGGCTCTTTGTCATTATCATCCTTTAATTACATAACAAAACTTGGGGATTATAAAAATGGATATTACAAGATGGAATATTATATTTGGTGTACAATGATGTGCATGGATCTATGCCAGTTCCATCACTAGATAAATCTATGTATTATATCTCATTTATAAATGACTTCTCGAAGAATACTTAGATTTGTTTCCTTAGGAAGAAATATAAATTTGTTCACAAATTTAAAGAGTTTAAGGCTCTTGTGGAAAATTAGACAAAGAAGAAAATTAAGGTGTTGAGGATATATAATGGTGGAGAATTCTATAAGAATGAATTTGGAGAATTTTGTAAGAGGCGCAGTGTAGCAAGGCAGAAGACTTCTCCATACACACCTAAAAAAATGGAGTTATAGGAAGGATAAATATGTTGTTGATGGAAAAAGAAAGGAACATGCTCAACGGTGTAAATATATACTACATGTTACCTGGTAAATTTATCACCCTCATTAGAGTTGTAAGACAAGATTCCACATGTGGTATGGTCTAGTAAGAAACCATCTCTTAAACATCTCAAGGTATTTAAATGTGATGGTAATGTAGATGTTCCAAATGGGAATATGAGTAAGATGGATAATAATGTTGAAAAGTGTATCTTTATTGGATATAAACATGGCATTATGACCCCAAGGGGGGGCCTATATAGGGTTAAACATATACTGCATTTAGATCAAATGTACATATAGTATGTAAGTGCATAGGTAATAGGGTTGACTTAGTGATGAAGGGGCCACATGTAAAAGGTGTGAATAAGTATATATAGAGATCATGTAGTCATTATTGAGGACATGTGCTTTGGATTTATGAATGTATTTGGGTATTTAGATGAGCTTCTCTTGTTATGTTCTATATTGGAGTTGTGCTCGACACTCACATTGGTGTACATAATTTTGGTTTTTTTATGTATTTATATCATAACATTTGATAGAAGATTAGAGGTCATTATTGAGGACATGTGATTTGGATGTATGGATGTATTTGGGTATTTCAAAGAGTTTCTCCCATTACTATCTATATTGGAGTTGTGCTCCATGCTTGCATTGGTATACAAGGTGTGTATTTTTAGTTTTTTTTATGTCTTTGGATCATAACAGATGGTATATAACATTATAATATTTGGAATCCATAAACTAAGAAGATTGTGTATAGATGAGATGTGATATTTATAGAAATGAAAGATGTTGCCAAACAAGAATTCCTACCAAGGGAGAAAGAATTAGGAAAAATTGAGTTTGAATTAAAGGATGTTAAACTTGACTCTACAGAAAAACATGAATAATAAGTAAAAGAACCTTATACTTTGGTATTGAGGAGATCAATTTGGTAAAGAAGGAAGCCAAATCAATATACTCCACCTGATTTCCATTATAGTTTTTCTTTTCTCATTACTAATGATGATTCTATAAGTGTAAGGAAGGTAGTGGTTTTAGAAGATGTAAAGCTCTAGAAAAATGCCATGATTGAAGAAATGGTATCCTTAGAGAAGAATGTGAATAGGGGTAAAACTTTTCCTTATTTTTCGAAGTTTTCATTTTTAGGTATCCATCAACGTTTTCATAATTAGAAATCATTTTTCTCTAATTTCTTTAGATATAATAGTATTACACACATTTTGTACTATTTTTTCATAAAATTTTCTATTAGTATTAGTTCTCCTAACACATATTAACCATAAAAACCTAATTCCAAAAAGTGTTTCCCATTTTCACCTATTTGGGATCTTGTTGAGTTGTTGATTGGAAGCTAATGGGTATTTAAGAAGATGTTGAATATAAAAGGTAAAGTGGAGAAATACAAAGTTCAATTAGTAGCAAAAAATTAATGCTAAGTAGAGAGAATCGACTTTGATGGACGTGGAGACAATATTCCTACATGGAGACCTAGAAGAAAAAATATACATGAAATATCCATAAAGATTTGTAGTGAAGGGAAAAAATGGCTAACATTCAGGCTGAAAAAGGGCTAACGTTTAGGCTGAAAAAAGTCCCTATATGGGTTAGAGCAATCACACTAATAATGTGGTATAAAAAAATTGATGCACATATATTGGGACTTGGCTTCACAAGGAGCAAAACATATTATTGTTTGTATTTCAAATTAGTTGGTGATCATCTCATTATTTGGTCTTATATGTGGATGATATGTTGCATATTAGAAATGGCAAGGAAATCATTTAGGATTTGAAAAATTAGTTTTCATCTAAATTTGACATGAAAGATTTTAGCGTTGCAAATTTCATTTTAGGCATGGAAATTAAAAGAGACTAGGTAAACAAGAAACTTTGATTAAAGCAAAGGAAATATACGTAAAGATAACATTGAAGAAATGTGATATGCAAGAATGTAAACTAATAAAAATCCTTGTTCTTGGATCTAAGGCTTATGTGATTAAAATTATGGAAAGAAATATCTTTAAAATTCATCACTAGAAGAGAATAAACACGAAAAAGAAGAAAACTTGAACCAAATACAAGAACCTTAACTAGCATTCGCAACCAATGTTGCAAAGTAAACGCCGTAAGGCATAACTATGTGTCTTAAGGCATAAATATGGGTCTTAATGGGATATCTTTTTTATGAATCATTGATTGCTCATAGATTTTGGGGGTCATAGGATGCGGAGGGATGAGCTACTTCTGAGTAAGAGGATTGAGAATGAGAAGAGAAATCACATTTTTTATATGCCGTAGCACTTATTGCACCCAAATTTAGGAGTTAAAAAACCTCATATCCTTGAAAAAGTTCTACTTCAAAATAGGATGCATTGTCTGTGATTATGCCTATGGTGGTCATATAAAAAAACAACAAAGAAAAGCCTCAAAGATTACATAATGGCTTTAGATCTCAAATGGACTTGACAATCTTCATATAATGGATTTGGTGTATTTTGCATGCCACAATACTTAGGATTGAAGCATAGACCTGTTTGACTATACACATGGTGAGACTCATTTACAATCTATATAAGAGGAATCATACCCAAGGCCTTTCCAAATTCAATTACTATTTATAATGTTGTGCCATTAATATTGCCAATAAGTGTTGGAAAAAATTATGGTGTCACATGAAAAATTATGCATCTCAAACATAGCATTTAAAGTGCAACAAAACTTGTTTTTAATTTGATTGAAGTTCCATTTGCATCATGCAATCAAATTGTTATCTATAAAACCCTATCCCTGTCGTTAATACAAAATCACATCATGATGTGATTTACATTGTATATATGCTTTTTTAACCTTTAATTACTTTATCTAATTTCTCTTTTTAAAGTTGATGTCAAATTATATTATGTTATGTGGACATGAAATATTATATTTTATTTGCAACCCATAGTGAGTGAATTCTTTGTAATATCAAGAACAAATCTACTTATCATACTAAGATTGAGATTATTGATGTTTTATAAAAAAATTAATTTATTAAAAATAACTCAACATGCATATTCATTTTTCATTTTCATTTTATATTATACCAAATATTGCTTTTTAAAATTTTAAATTTTAAATTTGATAATAAATGTTTATTAGCTTCTATCAACCCATATGTTAAACTATTCCAAAATAAATAAACCTAATTAACTGAAGTACTACAAAAAGTTTAGGGTTTAAAAAATTTGCATTCCTTGAAATAGAATTTTGTGAAGTAAAATGAACTACTTGCGTTTAGTTACTTCTTGATGACTTAAAAAAGAATACAACTGTTCGTTTAAATATTAATCCTCATAATAAGGTCACATGGCAATAAAAACCATACTTATAAAGAATGAAAACCATACTTATAAAGAATGACAAACATCTTGATGACTTAAAAAAGAATGCAATTGTTTGTTTAAATAATTAATCCTCATAATAGGGCCACATGGCAATAAAATGTTGGAAGATATTAATTCCAACTACTCTCTATTAATGCAGTAGCTAGATTAATCTAGAGGAATACAACGAATGTTTAAAGTACAGGTTCGGCGGGTCATCAACTATAGTTGGCGTTGAGCGGCTACAGTAGCGGATTTAGGTAGATAATAAATAACCAGGTGAATCGCTGTAATGAGTTTTGTATAAATGTATGTGCCTTGTAATGTAATAAACAAGCTCATTTTATGAGTCTTCCAGTTTCTAAGTTGGTATCAGAGCTGAGGGTTTCGACAGAGTGGAGAGCTCAGGAGTGTGGGCTATTTTGAGTTGTGAGAGGTCACCATGTGGCGCTATGTGCACGGTCCAGAAGATAGACCTGAGGCGAGTTGTGAACTTCGAGCACTCCCTGGTTGAGTGTGATCGTTATGGAGTGACTCTTCGTTTTTATGGTGAATCGGTGAGGTGTGGTGTTGGTGATAGTCTCACTTTGAGGCCGAGTAGCAGTGTGAGCAGTGAACGTGGAGCTGCGCTAAAAATAACATTGTTCAAAAGCATGGTAGAGGTGTGAGCAGATAAGTGGGTTGCAATATGTGAAGCAGTGTTAAAATTTTGGTGAGCTTTTAAAGCACCGAGGAAGAGCGCCGAGAGAGAGATGATTGTGGATTTTTGGTGAGGTTGCGTGACTTGTAGAAGTTCGAACAAGTTTTGTTAATGTGTGCACATCGAGGAGGAGATTTGTGTCTTCGTCAACTACTCCCTGTTGGTGGTGCCCGGTGTTTGGAAGGTGTTGGGCGATGTGTTCCAAGCCAAGAAGGAGTGAAAGAAGCGTTGATGTGTGAAAGTGATCAAATATTGATTCTGTATCTATTGTTGAAGGCTCACTGCCGCCATTGTCGCCTGCTGTAACATAAGGGCGAGATGCGAAAATCGCCAGATTCGCTTAAACAACTGTGAAGTTGTTCCTGCTATATGTTATTTTGCAGAATCCCATCCTGCTGTTAGAGTGAGCACTGTTGCCCCATTTTAGAGCAAGTAAAAAAGTCTTTGTGCCTACGTTCAGTTTAAAGCGGTTGAGTTTGGAGTTCTGTGTGTAGTGTTTAGTCTTTGAGTCTCCGCTCTCTCTGATATGGGATCTGCTGCGTGTGGAGTCACAAAGTGTATTTTGAAATCTTGCCTTGCATGTTGTATTGTGCCTTCTGATATGTTGTTGGTGTGGCCTATTGTGTGGACTTAGTTGGTGCTGATTGTGGAGTAAAAGCTTGTGACTTGGCATAGCCTAGTAGTTGAATTTTCTCTAATGGCAATAGTTGCAGAAGAATATGAAATGCTTCAACCAACAGTAGATTTGAATCAGCAAGAAGAATTTGAAGACACTGATGCAATATTGAAGCGATTAATGCCAGTTTTGCCAATTTTCTCAGGTAAAAATTTTAAGCTTTTGGCAATTAAAATGGAAGGATTGCTTGGTTCAGTAGATTTATGGAAATTTGTCCAAGAAACTTCTATGAATTTGGATGATAAGTGTAGAAATGCAATAGCATTGTTTCTCACCATATCAGCTTTAGATGAAAATATTTTGTCAAATATTTTGTATGAATTTGGTGAAATATGTGATGCAAAAATATTTTGGGATATTCTTGAAATGAAATACAGTATGGAGGATAGTGAGAAAGCTGAAATTGATGAAGGTGTTGTTGCTAAAAGTGATTGTGTTGAAAGCATCATAGCTGCGATTAAGGGTGAAAGTATGTCCTTAACTAACAATAAAGTATGTGATATTAAGGAAATTCCCTGTGATGCAGAAACATATGAAGTCAAATTGGATGACAATTATGTATCCCATGATGATTGGTTCAATATGATGCATGAAAAGCATCTAAGTTGTTATTTGGTGAGAAGAGTTGCCTACCTCCATACACAAATCAAATGTAGGACAACATGTTTGCAACAACAGAATTGACGAAAGAGGTTGAAGACATGAATCAACCAACAAAGAAAAATGAAAGAAGCAAAGCTCTTTCCAAAGAGCACGATGACAAAAATCAATATGGTTTTGAATCTAACGTTGTTTTTTAGTGTGCAGATATTGACAATCAGGAAGAAGCAACAAAACATGAATTAGATTACCTTGTTCGGGATCTTGCATTACATCTCAATCCGGAAAAGGTTGCTGATAAGGGGCAGAGGAATTCTTTTAGGAAAGCCAGAAAGGTGAAGCTGAAACTACATCAGCAAAGAAAAAAGAACAAGCATGGAGCCTTTAATAAGAAGGCAAAAATGAAATGTTTTGTTGTAAGCCTAGCTGAGACATAGACCAGCAGGCATATCAATTAAGAGTATGTTTGTTATATAGTTGGAATTAAGGGGGAGTGTTGGAAGGTATTAATTCCAACTACTCTCTATTAATGCAGTAGCTAGATTAATCTAGAGGAATACAACGAATGTTTAAAGTACAGGTTCTAGAATTCGGCGGGTCATCAACTATAGTCGGCGTAGAGCGGCTACAGTTGGCGGATTTAGGAAGATAATAAATAACCGTATGGGAATCGCTGTAATGAGTTTTGTATAAATGTATGTGCCTTGTAATGTAATAAACAAGCTCATTTTATGAGTCTTCCAGTTTCTAAGTTAAAAACCATACTTATAAAGAATGAGAAGCATCGGCTGCCAAATAATTCGCCAAAGTGAGCCTTCCTAAAACTTTTTTTCAAGGCGTCCGCTGCCAAATAATCTGCCAAAATGAGACTTCCTAAAACTTTGTTTTTTAAGTAATTAAATTTTTTCAAGTAATTAAATAAGAATACAACTGTTTGTTTAAATAATTAATCCTCATAATAGGGCCACATGGCAATAAAAACCATACTTATAAAGAATGACAGGCATCGGCTCCAAATAATCCGTAAAAATGAGCCTTCCTAAAACTTTGTTTCAAGGCATCGGCTGTCAAATAATCCGCTAAAATGAGCCTTCCTAAAACTTTTTTTCAAGTAATTAAATATTGTCCAATGATCTAAAATAAATATCCAGCAACAAATATATTTTCTATAAATAAAACAAAATACTGGAAAACAACCATCACAAAGCAAAAAAAAAGAATTTCCCTGTTGATGCCGAAAAATATTCTATTTCAATTTATTATGAAATACCCTGTTGGTGAAGCCATTAAAAATACCTTTTGCAATACCCTAAACTAAAGTTGACCTTGCAAGGCTACAGAAATAAAACATTGTTTACATTATAAAATACTGTTTATATTAGTGATAAAATTATATTTTTACCAGATAAAACTGGTAAGAAAAATATATACAAGTCGAATTTCAATTTTAGTGCAACAATAACAAGTAAAGTAGAGGAGACGACTTCTCCTCCATTTAGCTAAAGTAATGAGAATCTCTGAACCATGTTCCTGGGGATCAATCTCAACAACGAAATCATATTTGAATGGACAAAAATACATATTCAACGAATTTGGACCACTAAAAAAATATGTGTCTCAATCTGTCGATAAAACTGGTTCAAAAATTCTCGCTCTCAATCAGCTAATTAATAAACGAGTCAATGAAAATTATCCACCTCAATAGCTAAATGAATGAAACTAACCATTAAAAAAATCTCTATCTCAATGACGTAATCAGATCCGACAGACCTGATTTTTTTTTATTATCCATCAACTCCAGAAATGACATGTGCGTTAGCTAATATATTAAATTATGATCAAGATTTTCCTGTTAGATGTTTGCATTCATAGAATTGGCACAGTAAATGGCTACGGCAGAAGATCCCGAATCCAGTGATGGTACCGCGCCAATAGTACAATTGGAGGATAGCATTTACGCAAATGAGAGAAAATTCAATCAAATCTGTTTGTTTTGGCAATGCCTCCCTTTATTGCAAGCAAATTCGTTAAAATCTAATTATTTTGGCGAGGTCTTCCCCTTATTGCAAGCAATGTCAATCAATCCGATTAATTTGGCAAGGGTTTTCCATTCAGAAAATATTTGAACAATGTTAACGCCTTGGACAGTTGAAATTCCGGAACTTCATGCACTGCTCCTCTTAATGGTGGCAAATGTCAAACCCTTGTAAATCACAGTGTATCCGCCGACCTGTACCATTAATGGGAAAACAGATCAAATCAATATTTTATCGGTAAAACTAATGTGGCTTATTTGATTCTTTTACCTCGTCGCCATTAACCCACGGGTATCATGGATACAATTATAAAATTATTATATAAATTAAAAAATAAAAATGAAAACTATATACATTAATTAAATAATAAAATATATAAATTAGATATATACATTAATTAAATAGTAAAATATATAAATTAGATGCAAATTATCATTGTACACATTATTAAAAAATAATAAATTATATAAATGGGATACAAATTATCATTCTACAAATTATTAACCAATAATGCATGTAATTATGTAACTATGATATCAATAAATTGGCAATTGTAATTAAAATTCTCTTATTATCATAACTGAAAACAAAATTGTTTGGCAATTGTATCTATCACCGAAAACAAAATTGTTTTATTTCATACCTGAAAACAATTATCCGCAACCCACTCTCAATTAGTTGACGATAAATTGGTAAGACCGTTGAAACAGAATCTGCCCAAGGCAGAACATCACTGGTACGTAGTCACATGAAATTATGTTTCAGCAGTAAAGTGATAAATTCCAGACAATTCGAAAATTAAATTTGCCACAGTAATTGATATCATTAACTAGGTTTAAGTCTAAAGACGGGTACCTACACGAGGTCTAGCTATAAGGTATGTTTGTCACATTTGCATGTATGGCTTTCTGAACATCTGGGCTATTAAGATACGCGTAAATGTAGTGATACCTGCAAGGATCATATCCTGGAATTTCTGCTTCTTCTTGCTATTTACACATCAACCATAAGGAAAGCATACGAAAAAAAACCTAGTTAAAAAGTTTAGATTTCGCGGCATCGCTTAAACGCGTATTTTTTCTAGAAACCAAACAATTCGCAAGTTACTCGTTCGTTTATCGCCAGTTTTCGTATAAGTGGTCTGACAGAAAATAATAGGGGTGCGGAGTTGTCTACGTTGAAGTGGTTTCTTTTAAAATTGTCAAAACTTTCTCGACTCCTTTCATGGTTTCTTTGTGCGGTTTAGATTTCTTAACATTCGCATTGTATTAAGAATTAACATTACCACCATTAGACAAGAGCTCTGAAATCTACGGTCCTCGAAGTCAAGTAGTCAATAACTAAACCAGAGTGATGCATCTCCTATCCGTCAGGCGTGACTACACAATCAAAGAGACGTGGAGAACATCCGTCCTGCGTGACTACACAATCAAAGAGACGTGGAGAGCATCAAGATTGTGGGAGAGCAACCGATTAGCTATCCAAAGCGAAACGCACGGCAAATAAACACGTTTGAATCCCCAGGGAAAGTAGTTTGTATGCAACCGTCATGGCATTCAAATCAACGAATCATCTTAATTTAATCGTCTAACAAAATATCTAACGGTACAAATTATGACACGGAGGCATTTAGGATAGTTGATTTCAAAGGGCGTAATTATTAATTTTCCTTTTATCTATTAATTTTTTTATTATATATTTTCTATATATCTAAATAATTGTAGCGATAATCAAAGGTTAATTTTCAGTTTTTTCCCAAACAAAACTGCCCAAATTCTAAGTTGGTTAATAATGTGATGGAATCCCAAAGTCTCCAAAATAAGTAAAAACTGCCATAAGCCGTCCGTGTACGGTTCGGCATTCTAAAGTAGAAATTTATTTAAAAACCAATCATAAATATCTTCGGAAGAAAAAAACTGGGAGATTTATTTAAAAACTAATTGTTACACAGTAATT
Source organism: Pinus taeda (assembly GCA_000404065.3). Taxonomy (NCBI): domain Eukaryota; kingdom Viridiplantae; phylum Streptophyta; class Pinopsida; order Pinales; family Pinaceae; genus Pinus; species Pinus taeda. Next base: position 10,424 of record APFE030296846.1, read on the forward strand.
TGTCACCGTTGGTCACCGTCCCTGTTACCCTTGTTTTTGTACGTTGGAGGACACATTTATGGACCTGTGACCAGTGACACAACTTAAAAACACTTGCATTGTATTCCCCTAAGTCTGAACTTCATATTCCCTGAAGACACCTTTTGAAGATTATCCTTAGAAAATGCTCTTTTTCCATTAGCGCGGGTTCACAGTGTCTTACCCGCGCCACTGACTCAGTTCCTTAAAAGGAGGCGCGCCCATTAACGCTCCGTCATAGACCAAAGCCCGCACCACCTAAATTTGGTTATGATTTTTAGCCAGCACGCACTTATATGTTTTTTCCTCTTTGTTCATGGAGTTCTCTGAAGGAAAAATCCTCATGGAAGTGGTCGAGTGTCATCTTTTTATCCATGACAACTAAGTTCAATGGCTATTCAGGGACAATGCTAATCTTCAGTAGGTGTCCTGATACAATGCATACTCCTTCCTCCTCCATCTATAAATGACTATCCCCTTGCATTAAACCAACTAGTTTTGCTAGAGCTATTGTGAGTGCTGAAATAATGCTGGAGTGATAGTGAGAATTGAGAAGTATAGAGGGGTTATGCTGCCAAAATATTGAGAGCGAAGAGGTCACTTTGCAAGGCGTATTTAGCTGCTTGCCCAGTCAGAGGAGGTTCAACGTCAGAACCTTTGGTTGTAATCTTTCTCTGTTTTTACTCATTAATAGACGACTATCATTAAGGTTCCACTCATGTGTCTTTTAATGGTATTTGAGTTATATCTTTTCTGACCGATATATAATTCCATATATTGGATTTTATGCTTGTGTTTGTATCGTTCTTTGCGTGTGCAGGTGTCCATTCACGAGGAGCGTGGGGATTGTGACTAGCCAGAGCAAAGGAATGGGAGTGGCGTTTCTTCTACAACTACTAGCGTTGGATTCCAGGTAGACCATCATGATCGATATCTGATTTATGCAATTAGGAACCTGCGTGTTAGCGTTGTGTGATTGTTGCTAGACCCGTGTTGGGCTAGTGGGATCACCTCTGTCCGCAGAGGGGATTTACCAGTTCAACAATTTGGCGACTCCACTGGGGAGGAGCTTGTTGTTTGTTTTTGTGTTGTTTGATTTGTAAACTATAGACGGAGCCTGAAGCACGGCATATAGCCTTCGAAACAATATTGCTATGCAGTAGTGAAGTAGATCAACGCCACTTCAGTCAATCTCCGGTTTAGTTTACGAACTGAACAATTTCAACCTTGCCTTGCATGTCCATTTTTCTCTTGTTTACTGGCTTGAATAGTTTTCTGGGTTGAAGTTCTTGCTGTTTCTTGCTTGCTGGCCTTTCTAGATACTGTAAACCAAGCCTGGGACTACCTGTTTTGTTCTTTTTGCCTAGCAAACTTGATTAGCGCGGTTTTTCTTCTGACAGTCGCGCTGTCTGGCGCATGTTGCTATTAGACAACCCACGCCAATCATTTTATAACACGAGTTGCAGTCTAACAGTCGCACCAGACTTGTTAATTTTCTCAATTACCTCGTTTGTCAGCCTTCTGAGCTTGGATCTGTGTCTTTTTGCATCTTTTACACCTCCTGGAAGTTTGTTGGACTGTTATCTGACTGGTTGTTCTTTTCATCCTTCAGTTGTTCACCTTTTTCTATCGATTTTATATCTTAGCCTTCGTGGCTTTGCATGTCGAGCCTTCTGTCGGATTTATGGTTTACTGATCCAGTCAGTTTATTGGTTGTTTCCACATTCCTCTGGTAGTTGTACAAATTTTTGCATTATATGCTGCAAGTAACTCACTTTTAGCTTGTTTATTTCTTGCCTGACTTCATTGGAACTTAGATTACATGGTTCTTTGAAGGTCTTGGTGTTTTCTTTGCTTTGATAGGTCATTTTTCATGTTTCAGAACTGCTTCTAGATTCCTTTGAGTGGATTATCTATTTAGTGCATATCTCTTGAAATATGTTAAGTGCATTATACTATTTTCAAAGAAAAGAAGAAAAAAACAAAAAGATTTTTGCTTTTTATTAATTAGCATTTTGTGTTAATTTTTGCTTTTAAAAAGAAAAAGAAAAAGATTTTCCTTTCTTGTTATTAGCTACATTAGGATCTTTGTGATCGTTTTGTTTGTATGAAAATCTCAACTCTTCTGTAGATAGAATTCATTCAATAAAACGATACAATTTTCGCATATAGTTGCATTTAGGAAATTTCAAGAGACCACATACGGTAAGACCGAAAACTGAAACTTAATTAAAGATAAACCGTAAAATGGATTCAATGAACCTAACAACGCATTGAAACATAATGCTCACATTCTAGAGGTCTAGGTTAGAGACATGTTCCGGCGTCTTTAAACCTGGTAGTTTATCGTTGAGTGGTTGGGTGATTCCTCCACGGTGAAACGGTAAGTGCCAGTACGGATTGTGCTCCCACGTACCGTCGAGTATATATTACGCAAACCCAGCCCATCGACATCTCTATCAAACCTAGGATTGTCGAACACGTTCATATCGGAGTCACTTGTACTCCGGAGGAGATTCAACTGTATTCGAACCTTTTTCGCGAATTTCGTGATGTTTTTGCTTGGTCCTATGAAGAAATGCCCGGCATTGATCCTAGCATAGTGGTACATGAAATCATCACGTACCCCGGTGCTAAGCCTGTTCGCCAACGTTTACGTCAAGTACACCCTCGAAAGGCTGCAGCAATCAAGGCCGAAGTAGAAAAACTTCTTAAAGCTGGTTTTATTTATCCCATCCCACTCACAGATTGGGTTTCTAATATTGTACCTGTCACTAAAAAACAGGGAACTATCCGCGTTTGTGTTGATTATCGTGATATCATTCGGGCCTGTCCTAAAGATAATTTCCCCACCCCATTCATTGATCAGATTATTGACGAGTGTGCGGGAAGCGAGATGTACTCTTTTATGGACGGCTTTTCTGGTTACAACCAGATTAATATTGCTCCCGCTGATCAACACAAGACTGCTTTTATCTGTCCGTGGGGTACCTTTGCTTATAAGAAGCTCTCTTTCGGTCTCAAAAATGCCGGCGCTACCTTCCAACGTGCAATGTCCTACGCTTTTCATGACATACGACACATTGTACAGCCATACCTGGATGATCTTCCAGCTCATTCAGCCAAACGTCAGGACCACCCTGCTCATCTTCGCGAGATATTTCTTCGCTGTCGACACTACCACATCAAGCTTAATCCTCATAAGTGTGTCTTCTGCGTAGAATCGGGTCGACTTCTCGGATTTGTCGTCTCCCAAGAGGGCATCCGCCTGGATCCCCTCAAAGTTGAAGCCATAGTGAATCTCCCTCCCCCTGCTACCTTACAACAATTGCAAAGCTTGCAGGGAAAAGCGAACTTTTTACGTCGTTTCGTTCCGGACTACGCCGAGGTGGCCAAAGGTTTTACACGATTGCTTAAAAAGAATGTCCCTTTTCATTGGGATAATGTGGCCCAAGAATATTTTGAGCGACTCAAGGGTCTCCTTGTTTCTGCTCCATTGCTTCGCCCTCCAAACTATCATCGTGACTACACCTTGTATTTAGCTGCCGCCGACACCACTATTGGCATGGTTCTTGTTCAAACTGACAACGATGACACTGAGCATGTCATTTATTATCTCAGTAGAAACCTCTTAGATACGAAAACTCGATATGCACATGTCAAGAAGTTGGCATTAGCCACCGTTTGCGCTGTCCAACGTTTCCGTCATTATATTCTGCTGCGCACTACTACAGTGATTTCTGATTGCAACCCCATGACATATATCTTGTCACGCCAGTTGCTGGGGGGCAAATACTCGAAGTGGATTGTCATCCTCCAAGAGTTTGACTTGGAGTTCGCTACCACCAAGTCCAAGAAATCATTGGTTTTTGCTGAGTTAATTTTCTCTTTGCCATCTTCTTCTTCGCCATCTCAAACCGAAGATCACATTCCAGATGAGACTTTGTTTCTCATCAGCACCCTCGACCCCTGGTATGGTGACATTCTTACGTATTTGCAAACGTCCTCCTTCCGCCCGGGTACTTCCAAAGACGCTCGGCGAAGGATTCGTCATCAATCTCAACCATATCGTATCATTGGGGATACTTTATATCGCCTCGGCGCCGACTCTGTTCTCTGCCATTGTCTTACTCATGAGGAAGCTGAGAGAGTCTTGAATGACTGCCACTCAGGTGTTTGTGGCGGTCACATGTCTGGATATGCTACTGCTCAAAAAATTCTCCGTGCTGGCTATTTTTGGCTTTCCATCTTCAAGGATTGCATTCTTGCGGTCCGTTCCTGTCACGAGTGCCAAATTTTCCAACGGAAGATGCGGGCACCCCCTGCTCCTTTGCACCCTGTTGTTACTGTCGGCCCTTTTGCCAAATGGGGCATTGATTATGTTACCTGTAACCCTCGCTCGACCGGGGGGCATGGGTTCATCATCGTTGCCGTCGATTATTTTACTAAATGGGTTGAGGCGATGCCTACACTGAATGAAGACGGTCACACAGCGACGCAATTTCTGTTTAATCATGTTATTTCGCGATTCAGCGTCCCTCAAGCCATCGTCACTGATCACGGAAAACATTTCCGGAATCATATGATGACAGAAGTAACGACCCAGCTAGGCTTAAAGCATGATAGTTCTACTCCGTACTACCCTCAGTCCAATGGCCAAATTGAAGCGATCAACAAGATCTTGATTACAATGCTTCAGCGTACCGTTGGCGTGCACAAGTCTAACTGGCATTTGATGTTATTTCCTGCTTTGTGGGCTTACCGAACTTCCGTGAAGGATGCCACTGGTTTCACTCCATTTCAACTAGTCTATGGACTAGAGGCTACCCTTCCAATCGAGTGTGAAATCCCTTCATTAAAATTAGCCGTCGAGCTACTTCCTAACACTACCCCATTAGAAGAACGTCTCCTTTATCTGGAGCGTTTAGATGAGACTCGTCGCCTAGCTAATTTGGCTATCGAAACGCAGAAGAGGCGGGTCAAATCTCACTTTGACCAGGTTGTTCATCCACGTTCTTTCAATGAGGGAGACTTAGTTCTCCTGTATGATCAGGCAAACGATAAGTTAGGACCAGGAAAGCTCGAATCCATGTGGCTAGGCCCTTATATTGTCAAGAAAGTTTTGGAAAAAGGAGCCTATGAG
>APFE030296861.1:17151-41292 GCA_000404065.3 Pinus taeda
CTATTCCTGTAGGTGTGAGGTTATCTGCTGAACAGTGTCCCAAGACACAAGAAGAGGAAGAGGACATGTTCCATGTTCCATATGCAAGTGCAGTCGGTAGCTTGATGTATGCCACGGTCTGTACTAGAACAGACATTGCACATGCAGTGGGAGTATTGAGTAGGTTTATGTCAAAACTAGGGAAGGAGCACTGGACAGCAGTGAAGCGGGTTTTTAGGTATTTGCGTGGAACTAGTGATTATGGTTTGTGCTACCAAGGAAGACCATGATTGGACAGAGTGCTAGATATCCATGGCTTTGTTGATGCAGACTGGGCTGGAGATCTGGATCAGAGAAGATCTACAAGTGGGTATGTGTTTAACCGATTTGGAGGTGCAGTCAGTTGGATGAGTAAGAAGCAATCTGTAGTGGCACTATCAACTACAGAGGCAGAATACATGGCAGCCACTCATGCAAGCAAGGAAGCAGTTTGGTTGCAGAGATTGTGTTCAAGTATGGGGTTAGTACAGGGAGCTATAAGGATAGACTGTGTATAGCCAAAGTGCAATTTTCTGGCAAAGAACCCTGCTTATCATTAAAGACAAAGCACATTGATGTTCAGTATCACTTTGTGAGGGATATGATAGAAGACAAAAAGGTGTTGCTGGTAAAGGTGGACACTTTGAAGAATACTGCAGATGCATTGACAAAATCTGTGAGCTCTGAGAAGTTCTCTTGGTGTAGAGAAACAATGGGCGTTTCAGCGCTGGAAAAATGACTAAGCTCTCCTGTGGCCCCTGTGGAAAGAAAAAAACAAGTGGGAGATTGTTGGGTTGTGTTATATTCTTTCCGCATAGTTAACAGGGGGTTTGAGGGGTGCTTGTAACCCCACTTTATGGGGTTCGGGACAGCGCCCTGGAAAATTTTGGTTTTGGACCCTATGTTAGGTTGGGTGGACCCACCTATGGTTTGTGCATGAATTATCGCACATTTTTTGACACATGGTTTTCGGTCCATGGTTTTGACAGGATGTTTTCAGGTCCATGTATTGGATGCTTCAGCATGTAAATAATGTATGTACATTGAAAGGAACATAATGAAAAATCAAGCTGGTAGTCCCGGTTTTGGGATCTAGGGGAAAATCTCTATGCATATGTGTTTTTATGTGTTATGCTCTCACATTGTTTATTTTTCTGTGATTTAGAATTAGTATGCAGGTAATTTCTATATGGGGTGCTTACCACCCGAAATGACATGTCAGCTCCTTAGCGGTTTTGGGGGGTCCTCTCCCGAAACATGTTACTGCTCCTACACCCCTAAAAACCACCATCTCTTTATCATTTCCATCCGTCGCTTCCACTTATCGCCTCTGTCCAACCACTCGTACCACCTGTCCTCCCTTCCACCTTCCATGCCACACCATCCACCTCATCCCTTTTCCATGTCATCCCTCCACCTCATTTAACCATTCAACGTTCAAATTTACCTATCAAATGAACATTATACATTTAATTCCTCCAACTAAATTGACTCATTTCAAATTTATTGCCCCCACTCCTGAAACGATAACTATTATGTCCCGATCCCCTACCATTTCCATTATAAAATAGCGTCAGGATCCTCCATTTGTTTCCCTCCATGTTCTTTCTGTTCGTGCAAGTTGTTATCGAGCCAATCTAAAGTTATTAAGTGTTTTCTGTTAGAAATTTCTCAGCCGAATTCGACCAATTAAGTATTATGGTAACCTGTTCCTTCCTTCTCATTTTTAATATAAGATTTCAATGCATAAGGGTAAAGGAAAGATGATTGATGAAGACCCCATGATTCCCCCTATCCAAGACCTTGATAAAACTCCTGACCGAGACCCAGTTCAATTTTTTTGAAACTGTCAGTGAGTTCAAGCTATATCAACTACACAATAGGTCAAAAAAGAAATACCTTGACCACGGTGATTATTTGAGTATCTGGGAGTCCTTTCTCCCTAAATTCATTTTCCTTCAAACCCATTTCTTCCCTGAATTCTCCACCTGGTGTCACCTCAGATACCTTCCTAGCAAGAAAGCAATGATTGCCCAAAATGACGAAATTTTCTTTTCGATTTCTCTCGAGAGCATTTTCCAAGCCTTGCAAATAAATTTGAAATCCAATATGCATACATTTTACACTGAACCATTAATGGAGTTGTACAAAAATCTTACATTTCCCTAGAGAGCCCATATCTTTGAATGGTTTCTCCCTGAAAATGCTAAATTACCCAAAACAAATGCCCCATACCCTATTTCCATTTTCTGAGATATGTCAAAATAGGTCATTTCCATGGTGACTCAATTAGTTCGTTATTATACAGACCGGTGGGTTGATGAAGTAGTTTTAGGATTATTGTTAATATTCTCAGTGGGATAAAAGCCTTCAATTTTGTTTAATTACAACCAATTCTTGTATGATGTCATCCATGATCAATTTATGAAACTCAAAGGTGAAGGAGTGTTTAAATATTAGTCAATGTTAGTGTATCTTACGTTATATTATCAATTAGACTAAGTCAAATTTTAGTTGCAGAAGTGGATGAGCAGGGTAACCCTTTGCTAGTTATCCATTAGACTTCATTTGTCAGAAGGAATTCAGAGGAGTACACTTACACAAATTTTGTAGACCAATTCCTTCGCACTTCCTTGTGTTTATTATGCATCGATATTATACTAAGGATATCTCCATAAATCAAGATGTGAGCTCCCTCCTTATAGACTACTAGTTTTTGTGCCAGTGAGAATATTTTCCTTAGATTATGCTAGATGGATGTTGAATATGGATGAATTAAATTTTGTGTCAAATAAGAAGAAATCATAGTTCAAACTAAAAGCACAAGTAGGCCTTTACATTGCAAATGCCAGAGTAGCTGCAAAGTAGGTGGAAACAATTTTGAGGCAGATGAAGTTCAAGCCCAGTTTCACATGGTCCTATTACCCCTTGGGAGTAATATATAAGCTGAGGGTTGAGAAAAAAATTACTCCATATCCACATACACCAAGGCTAGGGATAAAACAATATGCTAAACAAGAAGAATGGACAAAAACACACTGTAGGAAGAAGAATTACAATTCGTTAGTCAATCTTCATTATAAAATCTTATCTGTAAAGATAAATAAGAAAAAAGGCCAAGGGAAAGCATGTCCCCCATAGATTTAGAAACACAGGCTACATATTTTTTGGTTTTCAAGAGAAGGAACAAAGACCCACAAACCACAACCAAAACTAATAGCAAAGCTAGTCCTCAAGTGATCACAATTAAGGAAGAATCTTCAGAGGAAAGAGATGCATAAGAGCATACTACTTTGATTTTGACAGGAACTCCTACCACCTATCTCCCTTCTGTAGAAGAGACCATTGAATCTCCTATCTCATCTACTTCTCAGGATCCTACATAGCCAAGTATTTTTACAAGGTACAGGGAGATTAAGTTAAAGAGTGAAGCTCTCAAAGCTTCAACATACTCAAAATTCTGGAAACAAACTACCACAGCTCGTCAAAACTCATTGTCTACTTCTGATTTAGAGAAAGGACATTTTTAAATGGAATTCTTGGAACCCAAGGTTGCAGTCTCTAGAGGTGTTGAAGGTTACACGGCCTCAATATTCTCATTTGATACAAAACAATTTCATTCAATCGATCATATCGATTTGCATAAGAAGGCATGTGAGATGATTTATTCAACTCTCACCATCTTTGCCATGGATGCTTCAAAGTTGTAGGTTTCATTGAACAACATGCACTCACAACTCAAGATTGAAAGGATGTCCTCTATGGAAAAGAAACTAGAACTAAAACATTGGAAGAATTAGTTATCAAACTAGGATACGATCCTAGTCATGTCAAGGTAGTAGGGGAGGTGATCAAAAGAAAAAATTAATACATTCAATCTCTTAGGAAGTAGTTCAATATCGCAACTATAGAAAACCCTCAAGCTAAAGAAGTCACTCATTTGGAGATGGAGAAAGAGAAGATTTTTACATTAGACATGGACCAAATTTCTGAAATACAAAAAATGGAGCAACACATGGAAGCACTACTAAAGGAAAAAGAGAAATGGAAGGAAGTTGGAACTTCACTAGCAAGGACATCAGTAGGGACATCAACAAGAACATCAATAGTAGGGACTGCAACCTAGCTTACAATACAAGTATCAGTTTTGGATTCCTCAGAAAATATAACTCAAGCTTTGGGGTAATTGTCATTGACAAATAAAGAGGTGGAGAAATTCTCAGCAACCCTCACCAAGATGGAGGAAAACAAGATAAAGGAAGACAATGCATATTTGGCAGAAGTATAAGAGAACTTCAAACTTATGCAACAAATTCATAAGTATGAAGACCATTCCATCATCATTGAAATGTTGGTAGAGGAAAGACACAATATTTGGCACAACATCAATGCCAATGTTACAAAATTGTGGCCTTCCATCGAAATTATTTTTGAACAGGAGGATTTGGTGCAGAGAATCATAGCAATAATGGAGCAAACTAAAGTAGATATTGAGCATAGGCCAGAAGAAGAACAGAAGATCATCAGGGTGTTGTACTTTAAAACCAGAAAAGAACTCGAAGAGATCAACATCCAAGATAGAACAAAGATAGCAATGGAAGTCAAAAGAGTTTTGACTAAAAATAATTTCATGGTGCAATTGGAGAAGAAGTGTAAAGAGTTGGAACTACTGGTTAAGGGATTCAATATATTTTTTACTTTATTGCAGGAGAAGGGACTTCCAGATATCATAAAATCTAATGGAAAATTGGTTCCATTACAGAATTATTAGGATAAATTTTGCAATATAGTTGCAGATGTGTTAAAGTTTGTATACAAAAAAGGAACCCTCAGTGGAGAAGATATTCTAGAAGGCCTACAATTTAATTTGAACATACAACATGAAATTCATCATTTATTTGTGAATAATCCAACTTTCCAAACTTACAGTGAGGTGGATGAAGGGTTTAGAACACATGCTAAATTTCTCCATCCCTGGTGAAGAAAGGTGGGACCAATTACTGGAGTTGGTCGAGTAAGCATAAACCCTAGGATCTAGATATTGATGTTGTTGTGCATTGTACTAAAAGGGATCAATTTATAGTAATAAAAATAGTTGTTTTCTAGGATTCCCATGTCAAGCAATTGGTGACGCAATTTCTTATGTGAAATTTTTTATTTTCTCAGTTTTCCATATGTTTTCTCTCTTTATTGTTTCAAGAAGATTAAGGATTGAATTTTCTTAATTGTATTCTTATCTGGCTCATAAATAATATCAATATTTTATTTTTGATGTTAAATATATAACTCATCTCAATATTCTCCATATTGAATTGAAATTAAATCATATTCATCTTTTTCACTCCGAAGGCACTTTATAAGATCCAAATGTTTTCCTATCCTACCTTGTTACAGTTTCTCTATCATTTTGTGATTGATTACCTAAAGTTTCATGACTCCATGCTCAATGGACCCTCTCTACATATTTCAACAAAACCTTTGAAAAAGCCACCTCAAACCTTCAAAACTAGCCTAATATTTTAAAAATAGAAATCCAAATTAGAAATAGAGATCCCTCTCCAAAGGTGGAACGACTAAATCATAGCTTTAAAAGTGGTTTTGTGGTTACCTTTGGGTTTCTCTCCTCAACCTAGGGAAATTATAGAGTGATAACATGATACAGATATAAAATATGTTATACCCAACATTGTGGAAAACTCTCACATTCACACCCCATTAATCCTCTCACACTACGAAATCAAGTAACTCAATACTCTCAGAAAAGTGTATGTCAAATTATCCTTAAAAATATCCAAATCAATGCCTCGAGAAAATACCATGGTTATCCCAATACCTAGGACACTTGTACCATAGTAATCTCAAAATCAATACCACAGGAAAATAACATGGTTATGTAAATACCTAGGACACCTGTACTATGGTAATATCCAAACCAATACCACATGAAAATACTAGGGCAACGCCAATATCAAGTGCCAAATACTAGTACTCATGACTAGTCCCACAACCACACCCTCAACACATGAAAAAATTGGTTGCAACTCCATCCACAATAATACATGTGTGGGGTTAAAGGATTTTGAGTGCATGCATAAGACTGACTCCATGTGGTTATGGCAGAGTGTACAGAAAAACAAAGACTTCTCAACCCATACCTTTGCTGACCTTCTCCACAACTCTTCTAGCACTTAAACAATTGTCAAAGCACCTGACAACTAACATGCCAAGCAACATAATCATAACACTTGCACATAACCTAGGAACTCACTCATCTATCATAACCACACATAATCCAAGCTAGAAAACAATCATATGAATACATTCCCAGGTTGACATCAACGTCAATCATCAATAACTACAACTAACAACAACATCATCAATGCCAACATGAATAATGTTGTAAAATTGAATGATGTTATGATGTTGTGGGGTGAATTTAATATGTAAATAAAGAAATGAAACTATCTAAAGAAAAGAACAATGTATCCCTAAAGAAACTTTAACATGGTATAAATGTTGGGCTAAAGATAATTCATTGAAGATAATCCTTTCAAGACACCTTTAATGGATGCAAGAGAATATACCTAAAATAAGTCTAGGGTTTCAAGGAAACCCAAATAAATTTGGATATTAGGGTTTGATAGATATTATGAGGTTAGGCTTTGGAAGAAACCCTGGATTATAAAAAAGATTTGAGATATGAAATCTCAAAACCCTAGCATGATCAGTGTGAAGATGCTCTAGCACTTGTGAAACATTAGAGAAAATTTCAGCCTAAAAGTGCCCATGAAATTTTCACTTAATCTCCATGTCATAATATGTAAACCAATCAAAATAATTTAAATTTAAAAAGACGTACATGTAAATATTTTGGAGGGAAAAGAAGAAAAAATACTTTTTTTCATTGTATTTTTGGGTTATCTCCTTATAGGTTTACGGAAATTTCAATGTATACATTTTTTGGATGTAGGATTGAATTATGCATCCAATGAGTACCCATTATTCATACTTTTGAGAAGACCCAAATTGATAAAAATTGAAGATACATTATGTTAGTGTTGGTATCTTCATCCCTCCATCAGTGATCAAATTTCTCCTTTTGCATGCATATTAGGTGTCCCATCTAATCAACTGCATTCCATTAGGTCATGGATCAACTGATGGTAGTGGTTCATTGTCATTTCCCTCATGACATTCACCTGCTGACCTATTTTCACATGTTTAGGTCATTTACTGTCATTTTGTTTCATTTCATTTACCAAAATTAGTTTTAGGGTTTTAGTCTCACTAGGTCTAGGGTTTGCCACCATGCTCATCCAGAACTCAACAAAAGGTCAACAGACAAATGAGGAGGTTTTATAAGCTCATAGAGTTCTAAATTCACTGATGATATGCTCAATAAATGGTTTTTACCTCAAAACTTTGTTTTGAGGTGAAAACAAAGTTTTTTATTTTATGTACAAATTTTTATGTAAATTAAAGTGTTTTCTATATGTAATAAGTTCCAGCTACTATCCTTGGTCACCTTGCCAACTCCAACCACCGCAAGAAACAAAAGCATCAATGCATTAGTTCATCAAGTGATCAAGAAAAGTCAATTCAAATGAAAAACAGAGTTTATGAGCAATAGTGGCTTTGACATTATAAAAGTGGGTTTGAAATAATGGAAAAGCAAAAGGCATCCATATATAAAGTGAATACATGCTAATCATCTATTCCATTGTGCAAGACATCCATGAAGAGTTAAAATCGCAATTTGGAGGCAAATTAGGCAAAAGAAGGTGAAAACCCTGTTTTTTTAGCAAATCTTCATGGCGATGTGGATCAGAGGCAATGTGTTGCACATCAAACTGGCGATGTGCATCATCAAGCTTCTGCTAGTGTAAATTTACAAGGGTGCTGCACATCAGGAGGGCATTGCGCATTGGGCCCAGCGTGCTGCACATCAGTTAAGAAGCTGCCAAAACATTCCAAATCACCCAATAACCCTCAAAAATGTTGCATTTCTCTTCTACAAGTAAGTTCTCATTATTCTTGAGTTGAATTTGATCTCCTACATGTTTTCTTCATAAATTTTGCATTTTGAAAACCAAACCCTAGCTTGTCTTCATCAATTTCCATTTCATTGTAAGATTTTCACTCCATAACCAAACCCAACATCATTTTCCCCTTTTCTATATTTCATTACCCTAAACTAATCCATTAATTTCATTTTCCATATCCCACTCCCCTAAGAAAACTCACTCCCTTCATCAAACCCTAAGTTCCCCTCAAAACCCTAATTTCCCAAAACCCCTCCCTTCATTCCCCAACTCCATTTAACATTGGTAAATTCTCTTCATACTTATCTCTCTTGTCCCCCCCCATTATCATTTTCCACCATATCATAATCACATAACTTCCCTAAGACAAGCACCATGACAAGAAGCAATGAATCAAGTTATGAAGAGGAAACACTTAGTGACAGCTCAAGGGAAAGAAATGTACAGCCTAGGAGACCTCACAAGGGTGGAAAAATTATTGGAGAGGAACCTATTAGCATGAATGAACTCCTTGCTTGCCCCCTTGCTACCACTTGTTTTAGATACCAACCTTGCTTTGAGTTTTATGAGATGGTTGAGAGGGTTAAATACCATCATGAGTTAGCAAGGCAGTTTGTCATAAACATGGAGAATAACGTGGTGCACCTTGCTGAGATCAATTTCACTCTTTCACCAACTATTATTGCAGAAGCCACTAGAATGCCAAATGTAGGGGAAAAGTGGAACAAAAGGTAGAATATCAGCAAGCAACATTATGACCATATATTAAGGCCAAATATCATGGTAAACTAAGTAGGGTGTTTCCTTTCAAGTTCTTGGAGGACCGGTATGTTCCACTTATGAAACTTATCATCAACTACTTCACATGTGAGGGTAGGTTCTCCAGACTTTATGCCTACCATAATAGATTACTTATGAACTTCAATAGGGTCAGAATGATGAGTATTCCACATTTCATATGCAAAAACATAGAGAGGATGACTATGATTGCAAAAAGAAAACCATACCCCCAACAACTCAACAGTATTTATCACTTTGTTGTCATCAAAAGTATTGTTTTGCATTATCTCACTCAGTTGGGAGTGTCATGGGAAACTTTCATTGCCCATGAAATCTTCAAGGGGCCTCAAATTTTTGCATATCCTCAAGAGGAAGGTGAACCTTCCGAGCAACAAAAATAGCTTGAAAGCAAAAATGAAGAGGCTCATATTCTTGTGTTTGTAACTTATGAAAAAGGCACCATGGAGCTTTTTGCAGTTGCCAAACGAGTACTATCTCCACCAGGGGTGAAGGGGTCTCATTTTCTCCACTAGATAATAGGAAAATGCTATTTTCACCTGGGATGAAAGGGGCTTTACCTTGTTCTTCAGTTGAATAGGTACATGGAAAAGACAAAGGAAAGCAACAAGTGCATGATGAAGGCCCTACCAAAGGGCAAGATGAGGATTTTGTTTTGGTCAAGGATATGATCATCAAAGAGAAGGAGGCTGAAATCCAAGCCTTATCACTTAACCTTGAGAGGGCCAAGTGGATCATTAACTTTCTTGAGCAAGAGAACAAGCAACTGGAGGACAAAGAAGCAATTGTGGAGCTGCAAACAATTAGAGAAAACCAGCAAGTGACAAAAAGAAGAAAAATCAAGATGACATCACTTGAGCAAGAAATTGAGGCTGACCTAGAATCATGGTTGGAAAGAGTGAATATCCACCTTGAGAAGAAAATGTTGTGCCACATGGCTTATCATTACTTAGCTCAGAATAAAATTTGCAAGACAAGGATAAATGACCTAAAAGCTAAGTTAAAGAGAGCCTTGAGAGCCAAAAAGGAACAAGACAAACTTAAAATTTTGGCTGAAGCTTCCTTGGCTTAGCAAAGAAATTAATGAGCTTTCCTCTTGCTAAATTTGAAGCAATTTTGAGAAAATTTTGTCATTTTACAATTTTTAAATGCAAAACGCAGGAATTTTCAGCTGATGCATTGAGTTGGCTAAGAATTTTGCAAAATGGATTGCATTTTTGGATTCCTTATGGAAAAATAATGAAACCCAGAAAGTTTCATGAAATTTAGAGGAGATCTGGGTCACCTAAAGGGAAAAAAACACCTAACAAATGCCCTCTCTACCACTTTTTGGACCCATAGGAACTAGTCTTGGGAGAAATGATTTTTGAAGGGGCAAATGGACTCCAAATCCAAAAATTCTAGTTGTCCTAGAAATAAGATAGGCAGAGATTTCCAACAAGCTATCGTGGGCCTAATTTGGTGAAGAGGAAGGCCTCCAAACTCAACCTTGAAATGGCACTGCGCATCAGGCTCGGGGTGCTGTGCATGAGGCAAAATTTTGCCAATTTTGCCTAAAAACTCAGAATTTCGCCTAGTTTGCTGTCAATTTGACTTTTTATTCTCTCTTTGCTAAATGGATGATGTAATATGATGTACTATGATGTAAAAATGATGCAAAATGACTTGAGGAGGTAGATACATCAGCTAGAGTTGGTTTGAGGATGAATGAATCAGTTTCCATAGTTTTAGAGGCAAGCTATTCCACTGCCTATTTTTCAGTTCCTAGTTTAGATCTTGTTGAAACCACTCCCTGTCTCATGGATTCGACCCCTGATGGCTAGAATAGGTGGTTTAGTGCCTATATCTTGTGCTTTCTTAGTCATTTGTTAAGGTTGGACTCTTGGGGATGCATTGAGCTACTTTGTAAATCATTTTTTCACTTTGGCAAGGAAATGAACCAAGGTTTTGCAGCATTTTGTGGAATTATTTTGGTAATGTGTATTAGAATTTTTTTCTCCTATGTTATTTATTTTATCTTATGTGTATATATTCCATCATCTATCTTTTTTTGCATAACTAAATGAATCAAGATTTAAAAGGTGGAATCCATTGATGTTTAATGCTCTGCCTTAGGGTGTCATTTAGTTTTAAATGTTTTCTACTATTTGAAGAGGACTCATGAAACTTGCATGCCCTCTCCAAATCGTCACTAGTCTTTAGACTCACCATCACATTCATTTCAAAGTGCTAAAACACTTGTCTACCTCGCCCCACAGAAATCTCTGCAAATCTGAGTTGATTTCCCAGACCCAAAGCTGCCTTCCTCATCTAATCCAGTAACCAACCATTAAAATCAATCAAATTCCTCTGAGCATATACCTAGCCTAAAATTAGTATTCATTTAAGTCATCTCAAGCCTTAGTTTCCATATTCTTTTGAGATTGACAAGGAGAGAGCCCTCTCCCAACCTGGTAGGGCTAGCTACTAGGTTAAGTGTGGTTTGATGTTACCCTAGACCCGCCTTTCTCAGCGTAAGGTAGATTTAGGCCATAACAAATTAAAAAAACATGTTACACATGCTTTTTTATTGTATCTTCATTTTTTTTTATCAATGTGGCTCTTCTCAAAAGTATGAATAATGGATAATCCTTGGATCCAAAATTTAATTACGCATCCAATGAGTGTCTACACAGTAAATTTGAGTAAGCCTATAAGGAGATAAGGCAAAAATACAATTAAAAAATAGTTTTCTTCTTTTCCCTCCAAAATTCATAACTCTTATTTTATAATTTTAACTATAATTTTATTATTTTTCCTAGGGGGGGCACTTTTAGGCTGAAATTTCCTCTAATGGGTTTTATTTAGCCACAGATGGGATAGTCTCAATTAGCCCTGGTTTCTAATGAAGTTGGTTGAAATATCATGAAGGCAACAATGTGATCCTTCTAACCTCCTGATAATATGTGATAAGTAGATGCTTCTTGAGGATTGTCTGAATTGCAAGAAAATATGGCTAACATAGGAAGAGAAGAGATAATGCTGGAAAGGAGACACCTTATGAAGAGTTCACAAAGTGGTCTAGCTACCAATATTGAATAAGAAAGTGCACATGTATCTAAATACTACAAGGTAGCTATAGTGTATTATCTCAAATGAAATATTGGATGGAAAGGTAAGATCTAAGGTATGATGATAATATCACCTTCACAAACGGCTCATGCATGCATATGAAAGTAAGTTTCACTCATGGTACTTATGATGAGATGATGCACTTGGTATTGGACAAGTATCTTACATTCTATTAAGTCATGGTAAAGATAATGAGAATCATTGACTTTTGATATATTGGTATACTTGATATTTGGAAAAGAACCTTACATTCTATACATGACGGATTTCTTGATTTTATGAAGTAGGCTACATATATTGATTCTTATATATGGTAGCTTGATATTGTTTATAATTCTTGTGATAAGCATGACAACCTTGATGATAAAAGTGTAACAATAAGATTGATATTCAATATCTTTTGTTGACCATGGTTATGTTTTGACAAGCATAGTAAATATAACATATGGTAAAATTGGATGCTCTATCTTGATGGTTGGATGATATAGTGAAGAAGTGATGTAGTGATTATGATCCATGAAGTATGATGATACACATGTCATTCCCCTAATCATATGACTCTAAATCCTTGATGAAAATTTGATGTTATGTTCATAGGTGATGATGAAGTAGTTGATGCTAACATGTTATGGCCATGATGAATATATGATGTTTGAATTTATGATATAACAGTTATATTGATGCTTTAAATTTTAATGATAGATAGGTTGATGACTTGAATGATATTGAATGAAGTGGTTACTCTAAGAGGGAGAGAATCCCCATAAGATCCCTACACCTATTGTCATTTGTATTAAATGTGTAGAACAATGTTTATTATTGAAGTAAGATTTTTGACATAAATAGAAAAAAAATTGGTATTGTTGGTCTGCAATAGTTTTGTTTTGGGAAGAGAGGGTCTCCCTTAGTCTAAGCCCAAACCACATAGAAGCAATTTTATCAGTGCGGTTAGAATCCTCACAACTACACAGATAAGTTCTACAAGTACGATTGTGCCTATAGCTCACAAAATATGAATCCTCATGCAATAAATAAAAAGTGAAGTTCGAGTATGATAGTCCTACAAATATGGAGAAAATAATAGAAAGTACAGTAAGCATGAAAGTTTGAATGTTTGACTTACTAAAAAAAATATGAATGTGTTTACTAAAATTGTGTTTGCAGGGAACTAGAATATGCATATCAGTATACCATTTTAAGTTGATCATTGAAGATACTATATGACATTAATTGACAGTAGTTACAAGGGTCTGACAAGATTTGGTTCATTATTATAGATGAGCAGTATTGGATTTTTGACATGATGCTTGATATTTCATAGATATGTTTTGGCTTATGGATTGATTGAATTCACAATGACAACAAATTAGGGTTTTTATTTGATAACTAATGGCTTGACTTGATGATATTGTTATGTAGGCATAGTGAATTTCAGTGACTAATATTAATACTCATTAGTGAATATGTATTGATGTCATTGGCTTTGGCACATTCATTGAAGTATAACAAATTGTGATTCAATATGCAGTGACCTCAAATGAATGCATGAAACTTATATGACTTATCCTTGGTATATGCATTTCCATTGAGTGACAAAATAATTCATATTATGATTATGTGGATAGCCGGATAGAGTTTGAAAATTCTTGAATAAAATGACAATAGATGAAGTCACAACTTAGTGTTTGGACATGAGCTCTACCTAACACATTGTCCAAATATTTTATCACAATGATATTGGTAGAAACTTTTATGACTTTGATATTAGTTTTGATTTAGAATCTAAAGTTTGATAAGTTGACTTAGTTGATTTGATTACACAATGTTAATTTGTGTGAGGCTCAGTATTTTGGTTTGATCAGTATAATGTTTACAAACTACATTGTATGGTTTGAAGCAAGCTTCCTGAGCTTGGTATATCTATTTTGACAATTACCTAGTGAAGCCAAGAGGATGTGAGAATCTAAATCTCTACTTCAAAATTGGTCCAAGGTATGCCTTTGATTTTGGTTTTATATGTTGATGGTCTGTTTTTGATAGGTAATGATCCTCAAATGATCAAAGTAAGAGGGATTTTCCCTCTGAAGTTTGGAATGAATAATCATGGCATGATGAATTTCTTTCTGAAGTTTGGAAAAGAAAATTTATATCGTGAAGCTACTGAAGAACTTTGGAAAGTGGAAATGCAAATCCTTGGAAACTCTGATTGAATTTCAAGAAGTTATGAAGATATATTTTTGAACCTAACTTGGAAACTAATAGTTGATCGAAGCATTGATGTTCCATGTGAAAACCCATATCCATATATATATATATATATATATATATATATATATATTATATATATATATGTATGTATGTATGTATGTATGTATGTATGTATGTATGTATGTATGTATGTATGTATGTATGTATGTATGTATGTATGTATAGAATTTGAGTCACTTCATATGATTGGGCCACTTCATACACATTGGGTTGCCACCCATCTCACCTCGAGATATTGGCATGGGACGATTAATTTTTGGTCTAAGATATTCTTGCTATGATATGTGACTACTTGGATGTACGAATGTTGTTTGGGATAGTTATTGATGAGATGAAAACATCTCGGTGTTGCCTTAGTATGACATCTTCCATGATTTTCTATGAGAATTCCATATCTTTAAGCATGATCAAGATCAAGTATGATGTTTTCAGAATGAATAGCTATGAGGTATGTTGAAGAAACTCCTTGGAAATCTATTTTGAACAGGTTTTGGATGTGAGAGTGATACATTTTGATTACAAAGAGTGGGATATGATTTTAAAATTATCTCATATATAGCTAGGAATGACATATTTTCATATTTTGAGACACTGTTTTCATATGAGTCGAGCTTAGGCTTGTGGTTACTACCTTTGTGAGAGGGAGGATGAATAAGGTATCATTTTGTGGTATATATAAATTTTCTAATATAATATTTGATTTGATATCCTGCATGAATAAGAAATTGCTGCTATTGAGACATTATGATTAAAATATACAGTGATTTGTTTAATCTAGTACCATATATGAGCATGATGATATATTTATGATATAATAATAGAAGAACTAATCGAGGTCGCTAAGCTAGATCTTCCGCCTTTTCTAAACTTGCAGGGCGAGGAATTGAGATAGAGGGCTCCTGGGGTTGATGATATGAAAATGGAATGTACTTGAAAAAGGGTGCAAGGTATCCATTTTCATTTATGTAAATGAGTACAAAAATACTCCTAGTTCAAATCTGAAGATGTGAGGACTTCTTATTTGTAATACAGAGATAGAATGTACAGGAATTTACTAGATATGTCAGCTCTGAAGAGAGGATGAGATCCAGAAGCTACATGCCCCTCTACAGACTCTACCTAAAGAAATAATAGAAGTAAACACTCAGATTTAATAAAAAGAACCTTGCTTGAACTTGACATTATGTGGAATTTTAGCTTGAAAGAGGTGTATGTATTTTCTTCTGTTTATGTGTTTTAACTTGATTTGTTTTAGCTGATATTAAACAAATATATCAGACATATAAGGCAGCAAATAAAAATCACAAATAACAACAAATTTAATAAGGAGTTCACCCCATCTCGTGGGCTACGTCTCCTGTGAGCTCTAGTCAACTTGACCTGGCTCTTTAGGATTATGGCTTGAATTCTTTTACAAGATCCACACTCAACTCCAAAAGGTTGCTGACTGAAACTTTGGGTTTAGAAAAACCATATACATCCATATCATGGTTGTCCTCTTTGTGCAGGCAAATCTAGACTCCCTTGGACTTGATTCCTTTAGCAGGTGCATTAAGCTTCTCTGAGCTTCTTAATGGCACAAATTCCTTCAGAATGCTTCAAATGTCTTTACCTCTGCTAATGTCTCCAAGACATATGTGACATCAACAAATGACTATTCATTTGCTCAAAATGAACATCGCATCCCCGATCTAGGCCTTCCTTCATGAATGGCTTTGGGTTGCCTGAAACTTCCCTTCAGCATCTCAACCTTTAGAATTCTCCAAATGGTTCTAAAAACACCTTCATTTGATTCATAAGGTTCATTACAATAGAAATAGGGTTTTTTTCACCTCCAATGGCTGCACACAACCCAATGTAGCTCTAACACTAAACAGGCCCTAGTGCCTCCTATAACTTTCCCAAAGGAAAAACACCTGAATATGACCTCTGCTCACTACGAAACCTATGCCAATGGCTCTATAGGGTCAAAGAGACCCAAAATCCAAAAAAAAAAATCATCTCGAAAGGCCTTTCCTAGCCAAAGTTATGGCATCTTTACTCCAACTACCAGTTTTCCCCTAAAACCACTCCAACTAACTATAGTTAACTGCAGTTAAGTCCGCCAAAGATGGCAAGTCTGAAAAAATTGGCAACCCACCAATTTTTCCGCCAACTAAACTATCAGATAGCCCTTAGCCACTGGAGGAATTAATGCATGTGACCGAGCAGGTGGGTAGTTAGCCTGCCTTCGATTCTGCGCCTGACCGTTGACTGGGAGGTTAGATCCTTTAACATAATAGTTTTTCCATTTCATTTCAAGTTCTGCCCATGTGTTCTAATGGTAAAACATTGAGATTGTGGATGGTAGGTCATGCGTTTGACCCACAGATCCGCCACCAAAAATTTTAATACGCCCAAACCTTCGTCCACCTTAGGGCCACGTGGCACCCTCCCATTGGCTACCAGAAATGGTATATTCCTGGAATATTCTATTCTTTTTTTTTTAATTCAAAAAATTGAGGATATTGGGCGATTTTCATTTTGGCATAACTTCTGCATACAGAGTCTATTTTTTGAACCATTCATGGTGTTAGAATCAGGAAGACGAGACCTATCTAGTCATTAAGGTTCAAACCAGTTCTAAGCACTTTCATTTTTGAGAATTTTTCGACACTTGGTCTTGAGCTTCTAACCACAACTCCCAAATGAGAGGCTTTTGGTCTCCAAAAGCTTACTAAAATGCTGAATTGAACTGTAGTATATACAATGAGAGAATGAATATCCTCTTCCCTTCAGCCCTATAAACATTTCTTTGCATGGAAAATGAGTTTGAACCAAAAATGGAAATAAATTGACATTTCCCTTCCTGAATGTGTTTTTCCTCCTATCCACAACTGTCTTTCTTGCACTCACACAGAAATTTTCTGGCAAGAAAATTACAGAATGAAACTGAACAATGTTGCCTTGATCAATGATCTAAGGTGGCTCAAAACAAACAAGATATTACAGCATAGAATACATGCATACATCCAAAATTTACATATGTACAAAAGGAGAACATCTTACTGTGTCAAGAAGTCCATCCACTTCTCACCAAGCCACTTCCATGGCGAATTTTGTTGCTGCAACTTTTCCTCATGCTAAACTTCCCTTTCCACATCAATAATGGAATCTATGGTTCCACCTTTGCCAATCTTCTAGTCCTCTTGTTGCATGTGTGTGGGATGACGAGTTGGATGTAAAGTCCAACAATGAGAGACAACATGTCCCTTATTTTGGCAAAAAGTGAAAATATTATGCACCTTCTTTGAAGGTAGTCTTTGCTTCATCTATTTCCTGTGTGCTTTCTTCTTCATCCAACATCTTGAAACATGATGGTTAAATTAACCACAATATGTACAAGAAAACTTTCTTCCATTAAAACAAATAAAATTTTCATGTCTTGTAGAAACAAAATCAAATTGATCATGAGAAGATGTATACCTCTTGTGCTGCTTTGCATGTTCATCCTTTTTGCCTCCATGAGGAGATGAACTAGTAGAAGCTCCAGTTTTCAATTGCAGACTAACATCATTGTTCTTGTCTTGAAAACTGCCTAAAATTGCATGCTTGTCATAAGTTGCATGTCTACCATCTTCTTGCTGCTACAAAGGCTTAAAGCAATGGAAATCATCTTTGAAACAAATTTGACATATTTACCTCATGGAACTTGGAACAAAAGTTCTCTTTGAATTAGCCTCACATGCCTTCATGGATTTTGAGTCTTCACCATTATATTGCACATAAAAAAGTCCCAGATTCTTGGGTCGTTCCTCAACAAAAAGGGGTTCAATCATGCCTTGTGCATGCTTTCCTAATCCTTGCCTTCATAACCCATCTTAAGAATTAACATGGATCCTACTCCAATTGCATGCCTTTCGAAAGATCCAACACCTTTCTAAAGAGGAAACTGAAGACAAATCAAAATGGATTACCTCTTTCTCACGCATGTTCTTGGTCAAATCCTCTTGGGCTTGATGACGCTGCAACTCCATATAATGCAATCTTTGAAGAATTTCTTCCTTCTCCTACTTCATGGCCAGCAATTTCTCATGAAGCTCCATACTTTCTCTTCTATCCTCAAACAGGATCTACACCATATACTTCAATATAAGGAATTCATGCTTCATATCGTCATCAAAGAACCTTGTGAAGGAGGAAACTTCACTTGCAGAAGAAATTGACATCATGTAAATGGTCAAATAACAAAAAGAACCTCAAACAGAGTTCTCAAAGCTTTCAACAATGACAAGTTGTTGACCAAATGCCTTCAACTCTTGGAGAGGGTTAACACCAGCTATCCCAAATGATCTCAAGAAAACTCAATCAATATGCAGTTTGCAAAATAGTAAAGCAATCAATCTTCTACACTACTTTAAACACCTTTCAAGCTATACAATCAAGCTATTGTGATGTCAATCAAGCAAACCAAGTGCTCTAATACCAACCTGATCTGAAAATGGAATGTACTTGAAAAATGGTGCAAGGTATCCATTTTCATTTACGTAAATGAGTACAAAAATATTCCAAGTTCAAATCTGAAGATGTGACAACTTCTTATTTCTAATACATAGATAGACTGTAGGGGCATTTACTGGATATGTCACCTCTAAAGAGAGGATGAGATACAAAAGCTACCTAGCCCTCTACAAACTCTACCTAAAGAAATAATAGAAGTAAACACTCAGATTTAATAAAAAGAACCTTGCTTGAACTTGACGTTATGTGGAATTTTAGCTTGAAAGAGGTGTATGTATTTTCTTCTATTTATGTGTTTTAACTTGATTTGTTTCAACTGATACTAAAAACATATATTAGACATATAAGGCAGAAAATAAACATCACACATAACAACAAATTTAATAAGGATTTCACCCTAATCTCGTGGGCTACGTCTCCTGTGAGCTCTAGTCAACTTGACTTGCCTCTTTGGGATTATGGATTGAATTCTTTTACAAGTTCCAAAATCAACTCCAAAAGCTTACTGACTAATCCTATGGGTTTATAAAAACCATATACATCCCTATCATGGTTGTCCTCTTTGTGCAGACAAATATAGGCTCCCTTGGACTTGATTCCTTCAGCAGATGCACTAAGCTTCCCTGAGCTTCTTAATGGCACAGACTCCTTCAGAATGCTTCAAATGTCTCTGAAACCTCCTCTAATGTGTCCAGCACATATCTGACAATAACAAATGACTATTCATTTGCTCAAAACGAGCACTACATCCTAGATCTAAGCCTTCCTTCATGGATGGCTTTGGACTACCTGAAACGTCCTTTCAGCATCTCAGCCTTTAGAATTCTCCAAATGGTTTTGAAAACACCTTCATTGGATTCAGAAGGTTCATTACAATAGAAATAGGCTTTTGTTTCACCTCCAATGGCTGCAAAAAACCTAATGCAGCTCCAACACTGAACAGGCCCTGGTGGCTCCTGGAACTTTCCTGAAGCAAAAACACCTGAAGATGACCTTGGTTCATTGTGAAACCTTTGCCAATGGCTCCACAAGGTCGAAGAGACCCAAAATCCAAGAAAAAATCATCTCAAAAGGCCTTTCCTAGCCAAAATTATGGCACATTTACTCCAACTGCCAGTTTGCCCCTAAAACCACTCCAGTTAACTTTAGTTAACTGTAGTTAAGTCTGCCAAAGATGGCGGGTCTGACAAAATTGATGCCCCACCAAGTTTTCTTCCAACTAAACTTTTAGATATCCCTTAACCGCTGGTGGAATTAATGCATGTGACCAGGCAGGTGGGTAGTTAGCCTGCCTTGGATTGCACGCCTAACCATTGACTAGGCGGTTAGCTCCTCTAACATAATAATTTTTGTGTTTCATTTCAAGTTCCGCTGATGTGGTCTAACAATAAAACATTGAGATTGTGGATGGTAGGTCATGGGTTCGACCAACAAATCCACCACCAAAAATTTTAATATGCCCAAACCTTCGTCCACCTTGGTGCCACATGGTAGCCTCTGGGCTTGCCACGTGACACCCTCCCATTGGCTGCTAGAAATGGTATATTCCTAGAATATTCTATTTTTTTTTTTTATTTATTTATTTAAAAAATGGATGATATTGGGCGATTTTCATTTTTTCATAACTTCTGCATATGGAGTCTGTTTTTCAAAACATTCATGGCACTAGAATCAGGAAGACGCGACCTATCCAATTGTTTAGGTTCAAACTAGTTCTGAGCACTTTCATTTTTGAGCATTTTTCAACACTTGGTCTTGAGCTCCTGGTTAGTTGAGGGATCTCTAGATAATAGGGTCATATATGTTTCTCCCCAATCTGTCACCCATAGGTTCATAGATGTTAGCTCCCCTATCTTGGTTTATCCAATGTATACCCCAGTTGGCATCATACCTATAAGTTGGGCTTCTCGGGAATACTGCTTCCTGTCTGGAAAATGGGTTAAGAGAGTGCTTGGAGGTGTACAACCTAAGATGATTATTATGTAGGTTTTCTACCACATGACTCTTGAGGATCATTATTGGGAATATCAATGGGAAATAGGATGGGTTGAGATGTGCTACCATATGCAATGAATCTTATTTCTTGACATAGGGTGGAAAATGTTTTCACCCCTATGTGATGACTTAGGGTGAGAGTGTCCCATAGGACATTCCTCATTGGAATTGGTTTTTGGGTTGATACTAAGATCCCCAATGTGTTTTTAAGTTGATATGTGCTCCCTAATGTTATGCTCTCTGATGTTTCCTGGGTAGTAGCATTGGGATTCCCACTGGAAATGATTCCAAGTGGTAGCAGTGGCTCCCCGATGAATAGAGGTTGGTAGCTTAGACTCCCCTTTGATTTTAAATTCGTCTTCTTTTAAATTCAAGAAAACCCAACATATGTGTAGATACAATCAAGAGATAAAATGGGAAATAAAATATGAGCCAAGATGAGAAGTGACGTCATTTGATGTCGAGATACTTGAGATTGGATATGATTTGATGATAGGATACTTGATGATTATATGATGTAGTTGTAATCTTTCCTTGGCTGGGATGGAATTTTGATTTGGTAGGTTAGCGACAAATTCTAACCATGGGACTATATTCCTCTTTTGAAGAGGACCAATTTTGACTATTTAAGCACTCAATTTGGA
The DNA here is from genome assembly GCA_000404065.3 of Pinus taeda. Classification (NCBI taxonomy): domain Eukaryota; kingdom Viridiplantae; phylum Streptophyta; class Pinopsida; order Pinales; family Pinaceae; genus Pinus; species Pinus taeda. The sequence continues at coordinate 38,528 of APFE030296861.1, forward strand.
TAAGGGAAATTGTAATTTTGAATTGATTTCCACATGTGCAAAAAATGGATAGGTCATCCCAGAAGAGAAATTGGACACCCAAGGATGGCTATAAATGCAATTCAAGTGACCTTCATTTGGATAACATCATTATGATCATTATTCTTCTTTATTTTGCTTTGGCTTGCACAAGTATGAGGCTAGATCACAAAGATTGGTTTGTATAGGTCCAAGATTACAAGATCTGAAGCTCATATGTGCATTTTGGGTTTTGGTTTCTAGCCATAGGCTTATCACAAGAAATTTTTGGCTATAACCTCAGGGATGCATGCTCATGTGTGTGGTTAGAGGGTTTTAAGTACATGCAAATCACTCTCTGCATGTGGTTGGGCCCTAGGGGTTGGTTTTATTAATTGACCATAGATTTTGTTAGTTCACCACAGAGTTCAGTGGTTGACTGCAGAAAGTGATAGTTGACCACAGGATTCTAAATTATGGTTTCAACCTATGAAGACACCTTTGATGGATGCAAGAGAATATGGATGAGACCTAAAAGAACACTATGGTTTGAAGGAATCCCTAGGAAATTTGGTTATTAGGGTTTGATGGATATTATGAAGTTAGGGTTTGGAAGAAACCCTGTATTATGACAAATATTTCAGATATGCAATCTAGAAACCCTAGCATGATCAATGTGGAGATTTTTTAGAAGCCCTAGCATGATCTCTGTTTGAATATCATAATACCTCATTTTGAATATCTCCATGGGAGGCCAAAAAGAGGATCTATGAAATAGTTTTTGGAACTTTTAGGGTCTCTTTATTTTCATTGAAAATGTCGTTTAGGCCTTCAAAACAACCTCAAAAGTTTATGACATGAAAAACTACCAAAAATAGAAAGTTGTGTTAAATTTAAGGGAATGAAACTAAAAGGAAATAGTGTTGGGTCAAGTTAGGATGATAAGAATGTGACCATGTGTCACTTGGTGTTTGCAGTCAATTGTTGACATGTGGACCCCATTCTCCATAAGTGTTTCTTGGAAATCAGGTCATGCATAGTAACTCTCATCTGATGTTTACCTTGGTGAGAAAGTTAAAGTGGGTAAATGTGGGGTAGCATGTTACAAAGTGTATTAGAGTGAACTTTACAACACTAGACCTTGGGGTAAATGCATATTGTTATGCACACATGTCAATTTTCTATATGTTTACCATACATTCATGTGAGCTATTTATTTTTATTGTTAAGATATCCATCTATGAGATGATATGTTTGTGATGTTGTATCATGTTAATCTAAATAAGCATGTGTAGATGTAATAGCCTCACCAATAGTAACTTGAGTTAATTCTTTTTATTATGCTGTCATTTAGCTAGCAATGATGTATTGTAGGAAAGTATAAGCCCAAGAGATGAAGAGAAGAATAATTGAGTACACTTAAGATGACTCCCCATATAGGCTAGAAGACACATTAGTGTGGTCAGAGAAGACAATTGAACAACAGGGAGAGGGGGACTCTCCTGATCTGGTAGATACATTAATAAGTTTGGGGGAATCGATGATAAGTTGTAGAACTAATAATGAGTGGTTGTCTAAAGCCTAGGAAAAGCTTGCAAAAGCTCAAGAGAAGAAAGTTGAGGTTAATGTGGTTATTATTCAAGGTATTTTAGATTTACAAAAACATTAATAGTTGGGGACAAGTCATGAACATAGATAGGAAGAAAAGAATAATGGATAAGATGGAAATTAGTCTTAGAAATGGTATAGGATAGATCGTGATGATACAGTGAAGAGTATTATATCTTTTAGGACACCTGAGTAGAGGGCTAGTATGCATGGGTTTTATTTTATCTCTACTGCTAGGAGAAGTCATCGCCATCCCCGATAACATTATCATAGGAGGAGTGGGAAGAAGTATTTTCTGCAAGAATTCAAGGAAGCTAAGCCTAATACCTTCGATGGTGAGATGACCAAATAAAAATATGAAAAAGCATGGTTGCTTGAAATGAGAATTTTTTTTAGACTTCATGATTTCTCAGAGAATATGAAGGCCAAGATAGCTACTTTCAGTCTCAAAGGAAAATCAAATATCTGGTGGGAAGATGTCAAGTATGCCAGGCATATCACGAAAGAAGAATTAATATGGGAATAATTTGAAAGACTCTTTAGGAAGAAGTACATGTCTAAGAGATATTATGATGGAAAGGTCAAGGAATTCTATGATCTCAAGATGGGTTCTTTGACAGATGAAGGATATAGAACAAAACTTCTAGAGTTGTTGAGATATGTGCCCTGTCTTAAGGATGAGAAAGAAAATATCCAAAGGCTCATCAATGGATTTCCATTACCATTCTAAGACCAAATTGAGTTTGATGAGCCTTATTCATTAGAGGAATACATCCTGAAAGTTAAGCATTGTTATGAGCCGTCAAAGAACAAGCCTGATTTCAAGCATGATTTGAAGGGTAGTGAAAAGAATAAAGTAAAATGGCATAGGAAACAAGGAAGATTATAGGATGCATGTGACAAGGAAAATGTGGCACCTCATAAGAAGTTCAATGAAAATGAGAAAGGACATGGATCTCAGCCAGTGGAGCAGTATAATTAAGGTAGTGGTAGCCCGCCTACTGCTTGACCGCATGCCTTATCGATATTACTGCCCGCTTGATATCGACCTTGCGACTTAGTTCAGTAAGGTGCTCCGCCTGCTATTGCATAGGGAGAGCGATGAAAGGCCAACTGCATCCTCTCCTTTACACTCGAGCCTGCTTGCGATCCTTTGGTCG